>VZRR01001053.1:46589-95572 GCA_013398015.1 Oreocharis arfaki
TTGGGGGGGGGGGGGATCTGAGTTCAGAGGATCAAATTATGTAATTTGGGAAGCATGCTGGACTACTTATAATTCAGAGATGCACTTACAGGAAGACATGGCTTCTTAGAACCTAATCCAAAACTCACATTCCAGTGTAAATGCTTCCAGCAACTGCACTGGGTTTATGCCCTGTACAACTACCTGTATCTTCTTCTACCAGAAATAACCAGGTATTTAGCAGTGAGCAGCTTTTTCCTTTCAAATATTGCTATGTTGTAGGAAATGACAGAAGTAGGCCCCTACTGTTGTGCTTATCTTGCCGTTTTCAGTGGTCATGCTGTCCCTGTGATGCAAGTGTGCAAATGGCTTGGCTGCTCCCCAGGATTCCAGGTACCGGGTCATGCGGACAGAGGCTCTCATTTTGGCTCCATCAAGAGTATGCCGAGGCCGAATGTGGTGCTGAGGGCTTCGCTTCTCTCCCTGGTGGACAGACAACAAAAGGTGATATCAGCCTTTGTGTTCATTACCTTTTGAAGCAGCAGTGCATCATCTGGCACCACAGATCTCCAGGATTAGGGACTTCGAAATGGAGAGGTGCTAAGAACCAGCAATTCTTAATGATATTGCTGGGAAATATCAGAGACTTATTTCCAAAGAGCGGGAAACATTTGCACTGCAAGCACTATGTATTTGTAGGCATCAATAATAGCTCAGATCAATATCTTATTGTAGTGAATTATTCAATAAAGAGATTAGTAGTCCTGCTCAAAAACATGTATGACTGGCCACAAAATAAAAGTACTACTAACCTTAGGATTGATTACAAAGTAAGTCTTAACATTATGCTCTTTCAGATATGGGTCCCTCACATCTCCATCCCCATCTTCCACTTTGTAAGCTCCATTCAAATGTGCCAAGGTGACTGAGGTGATGTGAACACGGCTGAAATAATATTTTAAAAGAATGACAAAGTCACAAATACCGATCAAAAGCATAATGTGAACCTGACCAACATTTTTTACTTGCTTATGGATATAACTTTTATATGCTGCTCACTTTATTTACAGTCCCTCTAATCTAGATTTTAGAATTCTAATGGGCATAAATCTAAAGGTTTCCACCCACAAAAAAAAATGCCCCTTAAATCACAGGAAATACTGAGTGCCCCAGCTTTGGGTTATTTTTTTCTCAAGAGAGCACCTAAGAATAAGTTCAGGCATCTCCGTGAAGGCTGATGGCTTGAGACATGGTGCCTATGCATTTCTCCATGGCTGAAAAATCCACATGTACAAAGGTGAACAGAGAAGCCTCTTACCCTGGGACTCCTCCAGCTTCCATGTGGTTGGCCAGCGTAACATCATGGGACCACACATCGTACTGCCACTTCTGCAGCCCGATAACGCCGCAGAGCACATTCCCGGAGTGCACTCCCACGCGCATGTTAATATCAACTCCAGTCGCATCTCTCACTTTCCTGCAGTTGAGAATAAAGCTTCTGTTAATGTACATAATAGGCCCTTTGTTTTCTTTTAATTTACCAGTCAAATTATGTGGATGGCACACCGCTGGAAGTGCTCAAGGTCAGGTTGGATGAGCACCCTGCTCTAGTGGGAGGTGTCCCTGCCCACGGTAAGGAAGTTGGAACTAGATGGTCTTTCAAGCCCATTCCAATCCAAAACATTCTATCATTCTATGATTCTATGAAAGTAGCAATAACAACAGTAATAACATTTACTTCTTTCCAGCATTGCCTCCATTCTTTTAATGCTATGATTATATATTACATCTCCTATTATCTGTATTTGCAACAATTTGTAAAAATATTAATTCTCAAGTCTGTGTCTGAAGTTCCTTCTTTTATGTTCATCTGAAATTATTTGGGAGGGCTATGATGAATAGTGGAAATGTTTAGTCTCAGGGTAGAACCTAAGGACTGTTTTTGTTCTACAGGCAGCTTTTGGAGATCTGGAACTACTGTTACACAGCCTTGTATCTAAAGACCCTAATGTTTCATTGGAGACCTTCTCATATCTGTCATGTCTGAGAGGAAGGATGAAAAACACAGCACCTCAGGCTATTCCACAGGCTGGGGCTTGTACACTCTTTGGGGATATGGGCTCAGTGCCATTCAGGCTGTGAAGAACATAGGCTCAACAGCCTTCCACGTGCTTAGTGAATGCCACTAGAACATTACAGAGCGATTGAAAGGCTACCCTCACTGTCCAGACGACATCTAAACCTTTGACTTTTCCAGTGACAAGGTATCTGTTCACTCCATCCCAAATCTCAGAAGAGCCCTACACATAAGATAGGCATTTATCTTTGCAGAAGCAGCTCTTCTGAAACACAGGTGGGTGACCAAGGTCAAACAGCCAGAGCGCTTCCAGATATATGTCGTATGGGTACCATACGTAAGGAGTAATAAAACTAATTCAGTTATCTACAGGCTTATACAGCTCGAAGAAATGGGAAGATCATAACATATTTAAACCCCAATTCATGTGGACCCAAACCTAGCCAGTAATAAGGAACGTGCACATACACTTGGAGAAATTTGGAGTGTTAATGGAAGAAACAACTACAGCACAGGGAACAAAAATGGCTCCTGTAGAGGAGTTGGGTGCATAGTTCTAGCAACATCTTTGATCTCAGTGATGAGAATCATCAGCTTTGTACCTTCCAAATTATCGAATTAAGTTGGCAGGTTTCTTTACTTTTTTTTTTTTTTTTTCAATAGAACATAGAACACAACAGGCTTAATTTGATATGGTAAATCCTACATTTAAGCAGTAGCTCTCAAGTTTTTTTTTTCTAAGAAATGAAAGTAACAGGAGCATGATGAAAGTATTGTAATTCCATCTGTCTCTCTCGAGTGTTTATTGGTATTTCTTTTCACATTGCCATTTTACACTGCTCTTGTGTAGCCAACACACTTGAAAATGAACTGCCTGTAAATGATCTTTGTAAGTAGTTGGCAAATGCCAAACACCACTTTGCTCTGCACAAGGGATATGACAAAAGCCTAGCACTTTAGAAAAACATGTTTTACAAAACTGGGCAAAATGGGAGTGGAAGATATATCCTCTAGGAGTGCTTGTCAAAAGACTGCCCTTCCATATTCTGCAGAGCAAGCAGAATAAAGTCAGTTTCATAATAAGGTCTCAGGAGTTAAGCAGGGGAGTAAGCAGAATTGCACCACAACTGAATCATTTCTTCTGCCTCACAAATTAAAGAAACCATGGAAGACATTAAATTAGCAGTGTAACTCTGGACCAAATTAGGGTTTACTACTTCTTCTATCCTCTACTCCTTGAACAATTGCTATGACAATGCAGGCACTGAATGCATTCAATAATGTAGGCTATCACAGCCCCAGAGGATGTTTACCTTACCTACAGAAGCATATCTGAAACTCCTCACCTTTATTTCATTTTCTGCTCCCCCTGTCTATCTGGTTTCCCTCAGCACAGCAGAGTCTGTGTGGCCAGCCTGGCTGGGCAGTCAAAATGCTCATCAAGACTGTATTTTTCCTATTGCAACATAAAATTTGAGTTTGTAAGGATTCTACATTTTTCAGAGGCATGGTTAGCTTGCAGGTAATCATAGCAACTTTACTCCATACAAGCAGGAGTTCAGGTTATTAGGAATGCATCTACACACTTTACCTGAGCTTTATTCATCTATAATTCTATCTAAGACTCACCCAGCCCCGTCTCCCACACTTTAACACATTGAGTGAGCCTTAGGCATTTAGTCCCCTGCAAATTGCCAGCTTTAACAGCAGTTTCCTTATGGATCAGACCTGCAGGAATTAAATCGTACCTAAAAGAATTCTGTTATTTTGTATCTAGCATTCAAAATGGTATAACCATAACAGTTTCTTTCACTTCCCTCTGAAATGGAATTTGTTTCATGCTACCAAATCAAAGGAAGTCTTTGAGAGCGTGTGACTGAGAAACACACAAAAAAGGAAGTCACCAGACAGACAAGGGGATACAACAAGGGGAAACAACACTTATATTCACACACAAACATATTTTGCCTAAACAGGTAAGCTACGGCCTTAGAGCACCCAGTTAAGGTGGCCAGCTCTCAACAACACAAGCAGTACTGGCATTTATGGCACGATAAAGTGAGCATCCCACTCCTGGGCAAGCAGGCTGCAGACTACAAGAAACATTGGATTTGTTCCAACATAGAGAAGAGAAACAAAGCAATTAATCAATAGGACTATAATCCATGTTAAAATGGGAACAATCCACAGCATAGTGAAGCTGAATTGCTCAAAATGGAGCTACACATCATCAGATAAGAAGACTTTCCAAGAGAACTGGAACTGAAACCATATTCAGGTGCTAAAATCTGTATAGAACTACTAATATAAACAGCAAACAGCTCTGTTTCAGTAGCTTACACACCGGGGGGGCAGTTTTCACCTCAGTGACTGAATATAACAATAATTTCTATCTGACAAAAAAGATGTTTCAGACAGAGCAAGTCAAATATATTGAGTGACACACTCCCAATTGCAAGAGTATTGCTACTTCTCATGTTACAGGGCACAGAAGAATGTCAGGAGATGCTTCCATACAAAGATGCAGCCATCACACAACAAAATATGGAATTGATTAATAATCAGCAATTTTCATTCACCTGAAGGCTGCGACAATTGACATAATACTTTGAAAGGATCTGAAAACATAGGATAGATTCCTCACTTCTTCTGTAAACAGGCGGTGGTAATCAGGCATCTGTCTACAGCAGCGTTGTGGTTTCTGACTACAGTAATAAAGTCAGATCAGAATACGCTTTACAACTAACATGTAATTTTCTAGTCTATAAGGCTGCTCTTACCAAGAACCTGATCATACAGCATTAACAAGGAATATACTTGATAGCAGCTTAAGCAGAAAGTTATTCCAGAGAAAATTGGAAGTTCTGAAGTGCGAGGAACTGACAGATTGCTCTCTGAGCTCAAGTAAAATACTGCATTATAATGTGATATACTTTGGTTCTTTGGGAAGGGCACTTTATGGCTCAAGCTTCGCGTTGTTTTTCCACCCGTCTGTAACCTCCAATACTCTTTTCTCTTAAGTAACAAAGCAATAGGTTGATCAGAAACTCTGTGCAAATACTTTTAACTCACATTTCTCTCACAGCACACAGATGTTTTGAAATGTAAACCAGAAAGCTCTCATTTTCACTCAAAGGCTGTGGGAAAAATCCCAACATTTTTAAGCCAACCAACCCAAGCCCCCCCCAAGGGGGGCCAGAACTTTGGGACAAACACCCTTTTACCAGCTGCTCTACAAGAAGGGATGGTAGCTTTAGTTCCTAGTATGCTAGAGAAGCAAATTGTTTAATTGTGATACTGTTCTAGTATATCTTAGTGACAAAGAGAAATATCCAGTGAAAGCAACTGAAATGCAACCAAATCTGTAGGCTTTAATGCTTGGCAAAGTACTCCAAGTACCATTTAAAAAACAGATTTCTCTGGACACTACGTAAGGTACAACCATAGGTGGATGAAGAAACATTTTAAGGAATGTACTGAGGTTAGTTTTACGAAAGACTGCCGAAGCAAGGAGATCAAAACACTAGTTTCGAAAAACACTACACCTTTTCCATGAACACATAAAAGGGAAAAGAACCAAATTTGCTTTAATCAGCCTACCCATACAGTAATTACCCTGGATTCAATTAGAAGACCAGATAACTAAAAGCCAAAACCCTCTTGTGACTGCAATTACACACACATGAGGGTAGCATTTAAGGATTAGAGGAGTATCTTTGTATGGCTACTTCATTAATCATTAAGATTAACACAGCTCAACATGACTATCCATTACATGGTGAGGTGCACAGCACACATATACCTCGCAAGGATAGGCCAATTCCTTACTTTGCCACATGGACAGTGGTTAATGTGACCTAGCCAAAAACATAACAATTGGAACTTATACTTACAGAAGAGCACACCAAGTCTTAAAATCAAAGTCCAGCTGGTTAGAAAAAACAAATCACACAGAGGACTCCCAAATATCCAGACCTCCACGTGATACATATTTTTGCAAGTGTAGCTCACCTAGATATACTGTAATTTTAGTGAAAGAAAACTGGGGTTTAAGGTTTTTTTTAAAGTTTGGTACTTACTTAATGGCTTCACACATGTCCAGTCCCATTTTCACACAATTCTTGGCATGATTTTGAAGAGATATAGGTAGTCCAGAAACACAGTAATAGCAGTCACCTAAGATTTTAATTCTCATACATTCATTTTCCTGGAGGAAGAAAGCAAGGTGAGATGGTCACTTTCTACCTCAAATACATAAATGAAAGGTTGCTGTTACAAAGACTGACTTATATGATGTTAGCAAAATCATTCTACTTAAGCTTGTTTCAGTAGAGAAGGGCTTGCTACAACAGAAATGCTGAGACAATTTTGTATGGATGATCCCTCCACCAGTTATGGTCCTTAATGGGCAAAAGCAGGAAGTAATTTCACTGCAAAACATATATATACAGCATTGTTCACACTTGAGAATAAAGAACTGAGTGAAACTATCATGACCTCGATCTAAATAAAGCTTTTTTGTTTGACATATGAAATCAAAAGATGTAGTTTTCCACATTTACACCTCTGAAAATATACTACAGAATACTTCCAGAAGCTAGCAATCATAACAGTGTTTCTATAGTTTATACTCCAAGGCCATGTAAATATTTTTATTTTTTAAAAATCAATACTGGACGATAGTTTTTGAACTAATAAAAGCACAGAAAACTTTTGTCTGTTCTGAGGTTTCTGATTTCACCTTCACACATGAAGTTTGGTTTAATTTTTATAAAAATGACACCTAAATTAGCAGAAGAAAAATTTCTGATTGTATTTGATTCTTTTCTTGAGTAATCAAGAGGCTGTGGTCAGTAATTAAAATTGGTTTGATCATTACTGTCTCTCTTCTCCCTCTATCTCTCGAATGCTTTTTCTGAGATCAGAAAACTGACTAACGCTTTTCTATCTCGACTTTCTTAATCCTTGTTATTGCAAAAAAATCTATTTAAAGAACTGCTCATCTGCCATTAAGCTTTATTGGACTCCATGAGCTGTCTCTATTGGTCCTATCAGAGAGCTATCTTGGGTTTCACAGACTGTCACACTGGCAGAAATGCACTTTTGCACTCAGACCAGAGCCAGATCTTTTTCTTCGCACGTTTCTAATCCAATCTTCCTGCCAAAGTCTCGGAAATGCTGCACGAAGTCCCCAAGAAGAAAAAAAATACTTTAAAGATGACTCCCTTATTCAAGCTAACAGTAGCAGCCCACAGCAACCCACCTTTGCAATCTGATCAAACTTGCCAAACAGCTCGTTTAACATGTGCACCAGCTCCCCGGGCGAGCAGTCGCTGGCCAGGCGAGTGAACCCCACGATATCAGCGTACAAGATGCTGCAACACACATGAACAGAATCTTGGTCACAGCTTCCTTCTGCATGACTCAGATCCATCAATCAACAGCAAAACCTGAAAGTAAGTGTTATGGACTTCACAGGCATATGTCCATACCCAAAACAGCCACTGCTAAACGTAGAGCAATAAATACAACTACATTTATAGGGAAACCTGTATTTACCTTTATGGGTGTTGTGTTTATAGGCAATATACCCCTATATTTATCCCTATAGGTGTTGTGTTCATAAGTAATAGATACCTATATTTATAGCTATAAACTTCTCAGGTATAAGCTTTATAAGCATACCTATATTTATAGGTATTTATAAACATTCTATACCTCTATCTGTTATGGTATTTAAAAAATAGAAATATTTTCCCAAGTTGCAAATCAGAAATATAATAATGGCAATAAAATAGTTTCAAAGAGTATTTGTGCTTGCAAGAGAACATGAGTTTCCTCAAAAGTCCTGCAATATTTTTATAAAGCAGTTTCTAAGAATATCGTTCAAACTAAATTGTCCAATTAAAAAAAAAAAAAAACAGGAAAAAACCTCCAAGAATGTTTGAAATAAAAGGTGATCTATTTTTCCAGCTACTAGAAATTTTTAATTAATAAATATCTAGATCTGTCAGCAGAATATTTTATCTCAGGTACTGGGTAAAATACATATGTGATACAGCTGCCTCTGTTTACATGATATAAATCCTGAGAAGTTGTTCCAGTTAAGAAAATTGCAAAGTCAGAATCATACCACTGACAAGAATTACAATTTTGACTAGTATACATGGAAGAAGAATTTGGTACTTCAACATGAAAAATGAAGACATTATTAAAGAAAAGCCTGTTGTGTGGCTTTTTCTCAACAACTCCTTAGTATTATCACCTTTGTGGCTCTTCTGGAATGTAGCACTGCCAGCATTTGATCAAATTAAGGGATGCTACATATTAAGTTGCTGAAAAGCATATTAAAAAATTATTTTCTTAATTGCTCCCTTAACACGTTCTTTCATTTTTTTTTCCTGAAAGCTGTTGATACATTTTATTACAGTACAATACCTGACATTGGTGTGCCTTTTGACATACAAATTGTGGAAGTTGTTGGTGTTTTCCAGCTGGCCTGCCTTCGGACCTTGTAACCTCTGAATGATCTCTGCTTTCATTTCCATGGCAATGTGAGCAGGCAGTAAAGAAAGCAGAAGACGCTCCTAAAATTTAAAATGAAATGTCCACAGTGTCTTTAAGGAGAATAAAGTTAGTATGGCATCAGTACTGTGCAAGGCACACACTATCGTCAATACTACAGAACATTTTGATGAGGCTTGCACTCAGGCCTGGTAAGAGCCCCATAGTTAATCAGTTCCTTGAAGAGTGTGACAGAGATATACGCACATTTCCAAGTAATACCTGCCTTCTTCAAGGTTTTGTGTATATTAGAAAAAGCTTAAGCTAAGCTTAAGATTTGATGAAGTTATGTACAGGGATCTATTCAATATCTGAGTAGGATGCAGCAAATGAAACAAGAGTCACAAGGCCAGTCCAGAGGACTTTCAGGGAAATGCACTCTGATTCCAGCAAGAATATACTACATCTTTTTTTTTAAATGTATTTAAATGCTCTACCATAATTTTAGACATTAGAGTGAAATTAAAAGATAAAATACAGACACAGAACATACTGAAAATGTTGAACTTTTGCAGAGCATTTTGATAGGTACTCTCCCCTTTAATATGACATTTGACAATTTTTTTTTCTTTAAATTAGCCTAAAAGCATATTCAACATTAAAAAACCCCAAATCTTATATATTTTTCCTCATCATTTGGTATTAAGAGTCTTCCTCTTTATTTGCTATTATGGTCTTCCTCTGGTAAAGCTCTCTGACACTTTCATTTTGCCCATTTTACCTGTGACAGCTTTACACTGAGCTCCTACTTGTCTGGAAAACAGATCAACAAGAACTCTGCAAAAAAAGTTCCTTCTTGCTTTTTCATACTCCATCTTGAAACTGAGCAAGAATTTCCCGTTTTCTCATAGGCAGACCAGAGAGACTCCTTCTGGCTAAGGATAAAAACCAGAAGCCTGAACCAGCGAGTAGGGGGAAGGCAGCTGAAAAGGCACCTTACAGAGCCAGAGAGAGAAACAGCTACACCAGAAAAGATGATAACCTCAAAATGTGCATGATCCTCAGGCGTTACTCAGAATGATGCATTTTCTTTGGTTTACAAGAGTTTTTTTGCAGACTTTGCAGTTCTGTTCACGAAGGTACCAGAAAAAGTGTAGCCATTAATCCAATTCTCTGCCTGGGATAATTACTCCTGTTCAGGCCTGATAACCTTGAGTAGAGCATGGCAATAACGGGGCTATAGACTCTTCTAATATTTGCAGCTACCTTGGCTATCTATCTCTGTCAAGTATAATGAAAAATTCACATTTCTCATAGCATTTGTGCACTTGCAAGCGTAGCATTCGATTACATGAGGCCCTGTGAAACTGATCCTGCACATACTTGGCAAGAAAACTTCTATTTCAGTGAATCAAGACAGAATCTTGCTTTGCTATTAATTTATATTGAACAAATAATTTATTTGTTAAATGCAAGATTAATTTAGTATGTTTAGGCACTTTAGCAGGTTCGCATCCAAGAGACCAATGTATTTTCACTGTTTATGTTCATTGCCAATGTTTCACTTCCACTGCTCCTTGGAGGTATTTTGCTAACTTGTAAATAATATCTGCACAACTAATTGATTTTTTTTCCATAACAAAAACTCACTCTTCCAGGTTGCTCTTCATCTGACAGTACAGGATTGTTCAGAATTGTTAATAACTATAATTACACAGTTAGTGAAGAGGTGAGTGCTCTTAGCTACAATTTTCACCATTCTCCTTTTCAACCACGGATAGTAAATGCAAACTGGTTCACTCTCTTCCTATGACTGCAATGATTCCAGATACACGGTGATGCAGACACTCACACCCAGGTTACTGCTTACATCTTTGAAACTCAGAGAGCCTGGCAGAAGGTCATAAAGGAACAAATGTTTTCAAGGAAGCAAGCAAAAAAAAACAAGAGAAAAGGTTTTCATGGGAAGCAACATAAAGTCAACTACAAGCTAAAGAATCATATGAGGCAAAGGAAAGCAGATGCCCTCATTTTGTAGGGGACATCAGGAGAGATGGAATATTTCCTCTTCTTTCTCTTCAGGCCAGCCCACTATTCCATTCTGCTTAAACATCCTGGTGAAGCTGTTCAACACACCAGAATTTCCCTCCAAAGAATGTTTTCCTTCTGTTGCCAGTAAGTAAAGCCTTATGAAGGGAAAGGCCTTGTAAAATCGTGTCTCAGGCCTGTTACTTTGGCTAAGCAGAAAAGGACTGTGGGAGAGTGACTAGGCTGGAACAGGGGTAGAAAAACAGGCTACGAGACTGCCGCGTGTTCACATCGTGGTGTGTGCTGGTTGGTTGAATTATGTTTGTTATGCTCTAAAGCTATGTAAACTGATAACCGGCTAAGTGCTTAAAAAGGCCGGGTTTTTGCAATAAAGAGCTCTCCTTTGCACCTGCCTGGGGACCTCACGTCATTCGCTATCGCAACATCCTTCCTCCATTTCCACTGTACCAAAGAGAAGGCTGCAACCAGAGGTTGCTTTAGAGAACTCCAATTGGTGAAGCACACTGCAGAACACCTTGCCATGCCCAGCTGCACATATAGCCTTCAGCCACCCGCTCCATCCTGCAGGCTGTAAGCATTCACGCTTCAATCCTGACGTTATCCCTTGTGTGTTAATGTGGATTGTTAATTTTCATTTCTTTCACTAAAAGACAGTTGTGAAAGAAGGTGAATTTCAACTACTTATGAACACTGTGGCTGGACTCGTCAGCAGAAGATCCTAAGAAATGCAAAGCACATAAGAACACCTCTTCCTTCCTGTCTTGTCATCACTGTTGGCTCAAAAGAGCATAGTGGAAGGATCAAAACCACTTACTGACCAGCTTGTAGTGCCTGATGTTGTGCACTGAAATTCCTGCAGGCTGGAACAATCCAAGGAACACCACAAATCAAGACTGCTGCTTATGCTGGCTTTATATTTGGTAATATATTCCATTCTGTACTATTCTCTCAAAAAGACAGAAAATCTACACATCAAAAACTAGGTGAACTGAAACACAAGACACTGACTTTTACACAAAACTCTTCCTTATTTGTAGTAGACAGAAAAGCCACTCTCAGAGCTACAGTCTATAAGAAAAAAACTGAAGTAATTCTGAATGCAGGTCAAGAGGTACCATTTAAAAGTCTTTAGACTGAAAATTTGAATACCTGCTTCTGTTGAAAGAAAAGCTGCTGTGCTATGACAATAAAGAAAATGTCTTCACAAATGTCCTACCCTAGAATATTAACATGACCTTAACAGCATATACAGGGAATTTATGCACACAAGACTGTTTCCTGACTGTTCAGATTCCCTGGGACTATGCTTTCCTCTTGACCATTCAAATCACTTCTAGCTGATACCTTTCAAGTCCTAGGGCTAAAAGATGGAGTCCACAATCTATACTGAATACAACACTAAAGTGTCTTTCAATACTATAGGGTTAAGTACTTCTCTCTTCTCCACCTGGACCCCGCTAGGAGGACAGCAATTAGACATCCCTCCTGGGTTTCTAGCTGAAGATTTTCTGTGGTATATGTCAAACTGTTATTTGAGTTCCTGTTCTCTCAATCTCTCACATCCAAGTTGATTTCCTTGTCAGAATTTTCCCTGAATGATACTGATTACTTCAGCAGTGATTCTCAGTTACAGATTACTCCTCTAAGCTATATAAACTTTAGTTGCTGGCTTAGCTAGAATAACTTAGCATAGATCAGTTAAAGAACACAGCACTGTGTTGTTTCCTGAAAGGCGGCAATTGCACTTGAGTATCTTGCACAGAATCATGCTGTTGTTGTGTGGCAAACAAGTAAAACATCCTCAAATACTAGGTACAGGACATTTTCTAAAGTGCATGTTTCACAAATCAACCTCTTCTTGGCCTGAGGCAATAATGCTTTATTTATTTGCTCATTCCTGTTTTGTTATGTAAACTGCCAATACTGATTCACTCATTTGTACAAGATTACACCGCTATCAACCCTTTACTGTAGCATAAATCAAAGAATTTATAGATTTAAAGGCCAAATATTCTTCCATCTAGTCTGATCTCTTGAATAATATAGGCAACAGAATGTCATTAAGGAAAAACAAAGGTAGTCTGATAGGACTCACTATATCAAAATCAGCTTTGTGCCTTGCTGTCAATGGAGAGAAACTGTCCTTCAAGGCATTTCACAGAATCTAATACTGAAATTCTGAGGTAGCAATGCTCTCTCTCTGTTGTCTAGGGAGGGAACTGCAGGTCCAGATTTTGGTCTTACTGGAAGAAATGTCCATCTTTGTTGTTAAGCTTCTTCTGATATCCAAGAAGTCTGCAGAAAAACTATATATTTGTAGATCAGTAATGGACTATAGGAATATTTTTGTCCCTATAATCCCATATAGGGATATTTTTGTCCCTTTCAATGTCGTTTAGGGCACTGAAAAATGAATTCTGCTTATCTGTGAGTTGGATTTTGTTTTCAGACTCCTGTGGCATATATCTAATCATCTATTTAGCAAGTTTGACAAACCAGGTCAGTAAGTCAGCAGTAAGAGCTCAAGAAGCAATTAGCCTATGCATGCATCCTGCTTCACTACAAAGTTTAAAAATAAACACAAATAACATCAAATTTTCAGCTGCCCTTGAAATGTATAAAGAAATAACCTACAGGAAATTAATTTTGTGATTCCTGACCACAAAATTTTGAAATAGCCAAGAAGCTGATCAAGATTATTGTCAAATTATAGTACCCAGATCTCATGATCATTCTCTAAAATACATCTATGAGAATCAGTAGTTGTAAATTATTTTTTCTTAAAGCTAACTTGGACTCCTAACTGTGAGGGAGGAAGACTTCTCAAAATTACAAGTTATTATCTCCTTAAATTTAGCCTATGTTAACAACCTCCATCAACCTCATTACTTGTGCTGAGGCCAATAAATTGATTTTACTCATACACACCAAGAAAGGTATTCAATCTTGACTGCAGAGACATCAAGAGATGGATAATTCACCAGCTTCCAGTGGTTAATCACCTGAACTGTTAAAAACTGTTAAAAATGTGTTCTGTATTTCTTACTTTGAAGTCTTGGCCCTGTTCTATCTTTCTCAGCTCAAGATTAATGTCCCTACTCTTATTCCTGTAAACACAGATAACTGTCTTTTTGATCAGGTAAACAGACTTGGGTCCAAAAATCTCCTTCTCCTGAGTATTTTCTACACTCTCTCCTCAAAACCCTCAACAACCTTCAAGCATTTTTAAGGGTTTCTTGACATAAATCCTAACATTTTTCTCCAGTAAACACAGACATACATATATTTATTTCCCTCAATATGTCCATGACTTACTCTGTGCAACCTTCTACTGTAACATGCCCAGAGTTCCCTGTCTGCTGTTCCATGTCTCCTACTGTCTCCAAAATATTGTACAAAGTTGCAACCTTACAATATCCTAGCCGTGGCCCACACTCTCTTATGTCTCTTCAGAAAGTTATTAAAAACTCTCTTGATTAATATTGTTTATAAAGCATTCCATGTTACGGTATTTATTATCAGACCAGTATTTATATTTTCTGCAAAAATTATTGTCTATGAATGTCTTCACATACCTCCTAGATCATTAATAAAAAATACATAATACCATAAACAATGAGATGGGATTCTTGCAGAACATGACACACATGCCAATTCATTGAACATCTCCAGTGATAACTTCCAGTTACTCTATTAAAAATCCATTAGGCTATGCTCTTTCGATGGGAAGTGTCAGTACTTTTATGCTGAGCATTGCTGCATCAAATATCTTACTGAAATCTTTTGGTTTTGGAAAGTTACATAACCCAAACCTGTTCCCATTAAACACTGAAAAACATTTTCATATGGCTCGATTTCCTACCAAGTTATTGAGTACATCACTCTATTTCTTTCCAAACACAGAACTATCACAGCAGCACCTTTTATTTCACACTGATTTTTTATACTCTTTCCATCTAGCGGCAGCCTCTTCCTTGGTTATGATGGCTTTTTCCTGGAATACTTCCAAAACACTCTTACTGGCCTTTACAAAACCAGACAAGGATCAAGGATTTTTCTTGACATCTAGAAATCTCCTACATATCACAACTTTTGTCACATTGAACCATTTTTTTATATATCTAATTGCTGCTTTTGCTTTCGCTTGTGGCTAGCCCAGGCTTTATGACACAGATAACATATTTCCTTTTGACAGAACTATGAACCCTCATCTGTTCTCATCTCTTCTCCTAAATGGCCCCCCATTGCTAACAACATTAGTTTCTAATTTTTTTTTTTTCCACATGGAAAACGAGTTTTTCCCCAAGCTCACTAGCATAAGATTTTTTTGATTTCATGACCCTTTGGGTGAAATTTCAAGTGTGGCAATGCCAGGAGCCACAATATCAACACCAGAAAATCAACAGACACACACAAGGGGAAAGCACCACCCTCCCATTCCTCACTACTTCCCCAGCCATGAAATGCAAATACCGTCATGAAGTTATTCTGCAGAAGACAAGCAGTAGTTGTCCAGGAGCTGCTCCTGTGAGAATGGGAGCCCCGAGTGGGGGCTGACAGTGCTCAGGCCCAAGGTGGCCGCCAAGGTCACCAAATCAGATTGCAACGAGATGTGTCCACCCAGGTGCTGGGACTGGACCAGGGCCAGGGCAAGGCCCACAGAGATGCCAGACAGGGATCTGCCCATGCAGTGCTGCTTGGGAGCCTCTGCCTGGGGAAGAGGAGATGCCCTCCCTACTCTGCCCCTGGGCTCCAGCCATGCATCCAGAAAGGGGCCTGTTGTCTTCAAATAATTTTGCAGTGGCCAAACATCAGTGGCATGACTTGCTCACCTTACAAGAGCAGTGAAGCCAATGCAGGCTTTCAACTGAAGCACAGGCAGGGGTTTGCAGGCTAAATACGCAGTGTTGTGCACCCTCAGCGTGCCCAGCTCGTTTGCTGTGGAGTAGCTCTGGGAATGTAGAGCTGCCATCACACCAGTCACCTCCACATCCAAAAAAATACTACACCTATGCCAAAGCACCGCCACTGTTTCAGTGTAGGGGACTGAAAGCTCATTTAAATTCACAGGCCCACCACATATTTGGAAAAGACAAATTCCTTCATGGAACCGAGGGGATGTTTAATGTTTATGCATAGATTACAGTTTGCATATGCAGGCTATTTATAACTAATTTTGCAAATGATGTTCACTGCACCTTCAGAAAACGTGCCTATCCTGCAGCTGTTCAAGTGATGAGTCACCAAACAGCACAACAATAGAGTAAAAGAGAACATACCAACATACACAGCCAGAGCTGCTTAACTGAGACAATTTCAAGGTTTGTTTCTGTCTGATCCTGATAATTCTTGCTTCAAGTTTTATATATTTCAAGAACTGATGAACAGACAGAAGCAGCATTTTGCAAAGAATCAGTTTGACGAGAGTAACATGTTTATTACTATATCAGTCTTTAATAATGGTGAAGTATTACGGTGCTGGCAATTTGGCAATTGCTCAATACTGTTCTTTTAAACAATAAACCCTTTAACTCCAGTACAACTCACTACACATTTTGATGAGAAGGATTTTGTTATTTTTTCAATAGAAATGAGGAAAATCAAACCCATCTCTCTTTTTACATATTTTCCTTCTTCCAAACCATCCATGAGACATGTCAGGGAAGATATTCAAGAGTGCTGCTTAAAAGGTATCTATGCGGCCGTTTTTCAAAGACAGAAGTTTCCTGTTCATCTGCCCAGTTTAGAGCCAAACCTTGTGGTTGAAAGTATCAAATCCAAAGCAAAACCAAAGGCATTTCTAAGGCACAGCATTGCATTTAAGTTAGAAGATCACACCTGAAGCACATTTATAGCATCACTCCTCCACGCTCTTCCAGATAGACTGAAACTGGTTGTTTTTACCTCTGACATTGCCTTTGGTGTTTTATCCATCTGCTTACAGAATGCCAACTAAACATGTAAGAATGGATTTCTTTCTGTATTTCACTGGTGATTTGCTAATATTTATTGGATACTCCATGGATATCACACATTTGAGTGATCAAATGTTATTCACCACACAGAACAGGATCAAAACCAAGAACCAGTCACCCAGCTGCACTTGTCAGGAGCTTATAAACACTTAAAAGTGGGTCAGACAGAGAAGTGAGAACCAGGGCCAGACAGCAATAGAAATGAATCAAAACAGTCAATCTCTGTATTAGCTTAGTCAAGAGTAGAAGTAACTAAACATAGGTTTGGGCCATATAACAGCCAGTTTAAATAGAGATAAAAGTTTATTCAAGTAGAAGCTAATTCTAAGAGTTTATTTCACCCATAAATTAATGAAAAGTGAACCTACAGTAAGGATCTGTCCTACTTCTTGTGAAACAGTGATGATAAATTTTAATGTCGCAAGCTGTGTATTTTAACACCTCTTTTCTGAGCACCACTATTCATTCAACAGCTCACTTCCTAGCCTTGAAGACAGAGAAGGCTGACTCACACTAGGTGGAAATCAAAGAACAGGCAGATGTCTGGAGGGTATACGCTGCTACTGCATTCATAAAGCAGACCTTTTGTTTCCTTACAGTGGTCTAAATAAAAGGGAACAAGAATGGTTTGCATTTTATTTCTGTCTCAGGAATGACGGTTTCTTGTAGAAATCTCCCAGTTGCTCTTTAATGATTATATTCACCAGCTACTAAAGATGGAAAGTTTTTTAATTAAAAACTTTGCTCCCCCTGAAAAATAAACAAGATAAACAGAGTTTTGAAAATCAGTTCTCTTTATTTTGAGGAATCCAATCAGGGAAAAAAATCAAGAACTTACTGTATGGCAGACGCATGCTAAACTATTAATTAATATTCATTATTAGGCCTAACCACAAAACAAAATTTAGCATAAACCATAGCAAGAGTTAAAGCTTTCAGAATTGGCCTGGTTTTATTTTCTAAACATTTTCTGAATTTTATTCTATACATTTTATTTTCTGAACATTTTCCATGTCACTGTGTGTACAATTTTGGAAGTTGTACAGTTTTTTCTAAGGTATGTTCCAGAGTTTGCAGACAAGGAACTCAGACTTAATCACAGATAGACAGGAATGGTAACTACCAGACTTTTAAGTGTGTTGTCACCTAGGGAAAGCCTGTCCCATGAAGACAGGCACTAAGTCTGTGTGTGCAGTGCATCGAGAAAACTGGAAACCTAAAAATGCCACTGCAAAAAATTAGATCTGCCGGAGGAAGCCACAAAAGTAGAAAACGCCCAGAAGAGGGTGCTGCTTATGATTCTGTACAGACAGCCACCAGGCTGTTCGCTCCAGGCTGGAAGGAGGCACCTTTATGTGCTTGGAACTCTGTTGTGGGCAAAACAGTCCGCAGTCAGGTAATTTTAATAGAATTAATTTACTGTAAACAAAACCAAACCTCTCATTGCTGATGGCAGTTTTGGAAAAAAAAAAAGTAAGATAAACACTGAGACAGACTCTTACACAACCATCTATCCTCCACACTTCCTGGTCTCACTTTTCCCTATTTTTGCCATGCATTATGCTCTGTCCATCAAAATTCCTGTGTTGAGGTGGCAGGCAGGGTAGGAAGCTGAGACAGCATGTGTGATAGTTTCTTTCTGTCACCATGTGCTTAACCACTTCTGCTGCTCTATGCTTAAAGGTTGCTGCTGCCCTTTCCCTCCATGTATCTGCTCTGGCTGGGGACACTGGTGGGCTGCAGAGCCCTCCGGCGTGTCCCTGCTCCAGCATGGATTGTCCATGTCCCACAGCCCCTCAGGGGTGAGTCCACCTTATTTGGGTATAGACAGTCCTCTCCACAGATCAGCTTGTCTCCAGCCTCCAGAAAATGCCAGTTTCCTTCTGACCTGTGTTTGGGCAGGGGCACTGGTTAGATAACTTTCTGATGCCCAATGGCTAAGATTTGCTACACAAAGCATGGTTTTCATGGCTGTTTTGTGTGCCCCACGGTAGGCCAGAGGCAGCTTTGGCTGACATGAAGTGATTCACAACGACCCCTCTGCCAGCTCACCACCTCAGAGCCCTGCAACCTGTGGCCACCAACACAGGCTCTGTAAAGAGCCACAGCGGCCAGTGCTGCAGAAATGGGGCGTCAGCTCCATAAGTTTTCGAGTTTTAACAGGAGATCCACAGGTTAAACAGCGTTCTTTATGTGCAGCCCTTCATCAAAACAGCCTTCTGCCAAAATGAGACCTAAACCCTCTTCCCATCCCCACAGAGAAGTGCTTATCAGTGAGCATGAGATTATTTTGGAGGTAGAGCCCTAGAAGCCTTTTCAGGTGAAATTAATTTGCACCGAAATGAAACCATTTAAAAATCACTAAAGCAAGTACTAGATTTCCTGTCTCTGCAGTGCTCCAGGTGAATTCCCTAATCCCCAGGCTCCTGCACAAGAGCAGCTCTGTTTCCTCGCTCTCTCCCATGGGACGAGCAATCCAGTGGAGACATTTGGCAAATGTCCTTTAGCACAGCAAAAGACAGCCCCCCAAAAGTTTGTCTCCTTGAGGAATCAGGTCTGAATTCTTGGCATCACATGTTGAAGGGTTTAAAATAGGCCTAATTCTTATCAATTCCATCTTGTCTATTGTTTTGCAGTCCTGGTTTACACACTGATGCCTGCACATTTGTACATGTGAATGCTGTAAAAAATAATACCATAGCTGCAGCTGATTGGTTTTGACAGTGTTATTTGTAATGCCAGATGTGCTACAGATTAATTAAATCTCTTCTATGATTACTGCACTTAAATAACTTCCAAATCTTTTAGAAATTTGGAAATAGTTTGTGCCTTCTTTACCCAACATTGGTTTTGGTTATTTGCAGCACACATCATCAATATGCTCCACGCCTTTATTTAATTTGATTCATTTCGAAATGCTGCATTTTAAACATTGATTAACAGATATATCCATAAGAAAAACATGTTGACAATTAGGATTGTGTTGCTGTTCAAAGAGATAAATTTAAATAAGGTAATATATACTAACTGACAACATTTTACCATGTAATTCACAGTATCGTAATTTATTATACATCACTGAAACCTCAGCATACAGTCACATAATACTGACTATTTAAGCTACCAGAACCATAATTCCTTGAAAGGAAGAAAGAACAAAAAACGTACATCTTTAGTGTAAGAAGAAATTTATTTTCATATTTGGCTCCTGCTCCAGTCCTCTTGGTGAAATTTTTTACTGCTTAAAAACTCTTTCTGTGTGATATTACCAACAGTTACAAATTATGTACTTCCTTTTCAGACTGGCATTGCTGTTCCCACTGACTATATTATATAAGTTTGAAGAAAATGGTAAAATATGAGACTGCTATATGTTTTCAGCCCCTTGTTTTAAGAAATGCTATGGAATATTCTTTTTGATTTTTGTTAGCACACTGTTGTTATTAATAAGTAAGAGGGAGATAATTTCTTTTTCAATCCTGAGTCCAAGATACACCTCAAAATAGTTTTCTCCTCATGGAGCCTCACAGCTGTCTTCAGCAGCACAGCCAGTGCCACATCCAGCACAGCTTAGCAACATTCAAATACCAAGTCCTGCCAAGAATCCACAGAACATGTGCTCAATACACGGATGCACTCTGACGAATCAGGGCCATCCTACATATTCAGTTTGGGTCACAGGAGAACTTGATTGTTTGCAGTCTGCAGTATCAGTATTAAAAAAATAACTGCCTTCCTTTTTATTTTTTTTTTTCCCCCAAGGGGTGTGACTGGAAGGGAATGCTTCACTCTAAGTCAAGTGGATCCATCTAAATGAGAGCCACTTTGAGCTGCAGCAGAAAAGAACCTTTCAGAAGACTGGATGCAGCAACCAGGGAGAAAGCACAAAGAACTGAGGTATTACTCTGCTGCAGTGAACCTGACTTCAGCACTTCCCCCTTCCTTGACAGGAAGATTTCCTGGAGACCCTGATGGGACTTGCTGAGGTTGTTTCAATGATGGAAGCCACTGGAAGCTGCTAAGCTAGAAGGGCTTTCTAGAAGAAGGCTGTAGGAAACTCTGCCCTGCAAGGATTCAATATGAGATTTATTTTCAAGTTCGGTATTTCCTCTGTATCATCAGCAATTGTGAGCTTTCCTTGGCTGAAGAGTTAACTTATTCTAACTTAATTCTAAGTAACTTTGCTGTAAATAAAACTTTTTTTTCTTTTTTTTTTGAAACTGGCAGCTATTCCATCCAAGGACCTATGAGTCATGCTCTGTCACACCGAGTGTGGTTTAAAGCCTGAATAAACTCTCCCAGTGATCTAGCACGTGAAGCCTTTGCAGCTGTGCCTACTCCTGTATGGACTGCATCCCATGCAGTGAGCAAATTCTATAAATTATTTCAGAGCAAAATGTCATTTTGTATTTGGGGAATTGGAGAGAAACTTCCACTGCAGAAGCTCATCCCTTAGCTCGTAACTGCTGTCCAAAGAAGGACACCGCACGTACACAAGGCAATTATTATTTAATGTTTGTCAGATAAAGGTCTGCATCTTATCTGTCTGGTGAGATATTAGTTCCTCTGCTATTCTCCCAGATCGTTTTCCTTCCACAGTCTCCAAGGACGCCTGGTGCTTTGGTCTGAGACTGTATGCTGAAATACTGACAGTTGTTTCAGAGCAAGAGGTCAATCTTTCTTGCACAAACCTACAGCTCTCCCAGCAGGGCAAAATTCACTGGATTCAGGGCAGTAACAGCTACCCAGACCAGTCACCTCACATCTTCCAGCACAACTTCTTCATGGCTTGTTTTTCTCTCAACACTATGGGGAAGGTGACATTTTGATAACAAGTTCTGCTGGTTTCAGCTAACTTTCATCATCTATAGGTTCACATTTGCATTATTCAGGTGTTTGTTTCTAGTATCTAACTGCAGTACACTGAAAAGATGATGGCCCAGATGTAATTCTTTCATTCAAGTGGTACAGAAATCCAACAGTTTATGCAATACAGCATTTTCATGTCTCTGCTCCCAGTGCAGAAGGGAGTAAACAGAAAGGAACAAAATATGGCCCAGGAAGAACTGGAAGACCAGCAATAAATCATACTTCTTCAGTGTGACAAAGGAGACAGAAAAAAAGCTGTGCCAGAAGCCCAGATTTAAAAGACCTTCAATTACCTAAATCTGGTGGTTTTGCTTTTTTTTTTTGAAAATTGTCAACAAGACTATGTTGGGCCACACCAAAAGCTGAAGCCCAGGCTACACTGCAAAATGGAAGAGTAAACAGAGGTGCTACTTGCAAACACCAGACACTTTTATGAAGAAGCAGGAAAGATGTCTGCTATTGATTTCATACTAGCAATTGGCTCTACCCTCAATATCTATGTTATTTCATAAACAAATCTATCTGGTTACATTAAAATGAGAAAAGAAAGCCCTGTAAATCTGCCCCTTATGAATTCCAGTAAAATTACTCCTTGAGAATTCTTTTAATCTTCTAGAATGGTACATAAACTACCATCTGTATACCTGCATACACAGGCTTTATTTTATACATGATCAGAGACCAAAAAATATCTTATATAACAAAGCAAATTTATTTCCAGGTCTCCTTTGGGTAGCATAAAGCCCACTGTAAAAGCTGATAGATCTTCACACTGTGCTGTACTATGTGACACTACAGCAATTCCATGAATAACGCTCTGCAGACTGGTGGCACATGCTCCAACAACAAATTATTGTTTCTGGGACTTGGAGACATATTATGGTTGATAAGCAGTCAACCATAAAATATCTACAAATTTCACTGAAATTTTTAGGTTTTGGAGCAACACAGAAAGCTGCTTAAAATTAATCTGAGCATGAAAGAAAACTCAAGGGACATGAAGGATTTTTTAAAAATGCATTTTAAAAAAACATTTCTCAATTGGTAGAACGAATAAAATTTTAAATATTTGATCATGTAAAGACATTTGTCCTGTCCTGTGCCTGCTTAGTTTCTCCAAGACCCTTTTGTGAGGGATCTTGTCTTCTAGAAATCCAGGCAGCCTGTATCAAATGGATTATTCTCACCCACAAGATTCGAAACCTTCAGAGAATTCTTATTTTTTTCCTCTACAAAAGCTGCCTTGACTTTTCCTTATCTATCACCCTCACCCAGGTCTTACACTTTACTTCCACTAAAATGCCCGAACAGACACTGGCTTTCTAAGTCAGTAGTCCTCCGGTCTCCCTTGGAACTGTGCAAAAATTGGTATCACAGTTCCCCTCTTGCCCTGAACTGTCAGCACAGCTCTGGGTGACAGACTCCACGTAAGAGGTGGCAGCAGCATTTCAGTTGTTTCATCCCTGAGCTTCTTTAGGTCCCTCTGCTGAATATATAGACATGAGGATTCATTATCACTTACTTTATTTAATCTATCTATTCCTTGACCTCTCCTCCTCGTGCTTCACCTTGAGATAAATGTTGCAATTAGTCTTCCATAAAAGTGTAGAAAACCCCTTTCCACCACAGTGAGCACGGGAGCATTGAAAAAAGCAGTCAGTAGATTTACTATGGGGAATCACATGGCAACAGTTCTGAATATGAACTTGCTCTGAAAAAGATAAATCAGTTAATTTCTGCACATTTTAAAAAATACTTTGTGTTTCTTTCTAATAATCATTAAACTTACAGTAACATTTAATTTTCCAAAATATATTTTTTCTTTTTCATTTTCTTTAGTATCCCCTTTAATCTAAACAAAATTTCAGATGCTTTTGTATTTATTCAAAATGACTCTATTGCCAATTTTCATACATGTTAACAAAGAATTATACACTAGGAATGGATTAAATTGAATGAATGCCTTTCTATTCCTTTTTAGCTTTTTTTTTTTTTTAACTGGTCTAGAATGAACTAAATTAATACTTTGTTTTTAGTGGTGGAGGGAAAGTAGCTTTCTTATGATTGATTTTTAATATTTTCATGAACTTCCAAGAAAACAAAGGAGGCAAGATACACAACACAGCCTAATCCTTTAAAACATTTACTATTGCTTTTTATTTGTATTCCTTATCAACGGGTACTTGAATTCACCCAAGATGACTTACAAAAGTTACTTACAAGTAGGTAGCTTAAGTGTGTTTAAGGCATGACTACAGATAGGTTTCTGAGGGAGTGCCTAACTTTTTTCCCATTTCTACTTTATACAGTTAGGTTCTGTACACCAACTTACAAGTTCGAAAGGAGCAGATAAGACAGAATGTCTTAAATTTATATTTTTCCAAATCCTCAAAGCTGTGACTCGCATAGTAAAACTAAAATGAAATCAAAACACAAAGTAATGAAATCCTACCATGTCATCTTCTTATTCTGATGTAATTCATTATTAAAATACCCTTTTTTATACCTATATATTAATAAAACTCCGTTCATTTCAATAATGCAGTGTATTTCAACAATGGCTACTACACAAAATCCAAATATAAGTTATCCTACATCATTCAAGGCCAGGTTGGATGGGCCTCTGAGCAACCTTGTCTAATGGAAGGTGTCCCTGCCTGTGGTAGGGGGCATGGAAATACATGATTTCTAAAGTCCCTTCAACTCAAGCCATTCCATGGTTTTAAGTCTACTCCCTTTGAAAAAGAATTAACCTAGCACCATGGCTTTACAGCCGAAAGGCTAAAATCTTCCTTTTGTTAAAAAAGGAAAATTTGCAAGCAAATTCTCCTGCACAGATATTGCCCTGCACAGGGATGTCAGACACCAGACAAGACAGGAACATGTGGCAGTGGGGATACAATGGCAGCACTGCACCAGTTATAATTACCACAAAGTGATGGGTACAGTGGGGTTACAGCAGTCCCTGCAGGGCTGTTTGTTAATCTGCTCAGGAGCTCATCTTTCACTGGAGGGTAAACAACCCTGCATCGCTGTTTACACAGTCAGTGACTCAGAAGAAGCTCTCACTGCACCTACCCTGCAGCTGATGCCAGAATGTTCCCAATACCAAACCTATCTCACAAAATAAAAACCTCTTTAGAGAGTGTTTTAATTTTTTTTTTAATATGTGGGCTTTCCAAACTAAGAAACCAATTCACTCAATACAGTTAGGCTGATCAATCACAACCAGCTCAAGGCACACACTTCCATGGAATGAAAAACTTGCATCATATATCATATCATATCATGTATCATATCATATCAGTCTTATCACCAGTTTTATTTTCTTTCCTGCTTCTTAAAACTGTGATTTATTACCTAGCCATGTAAACAGGTTGAAATTCCAGGATTATTTAAGAAAAGCCACCGTACTGCAAGTGACTTTGTACATTTCTTGTCAACTAATGCTAAATTTTTCAGTTACATTACCCTGTTTTTTCCTCTCAGTGAATATGTGTTTCATTGCAGATTCTTGCCTAGTTGTTGTGGTACTTTTAGGGTGAAGAGTTTTAATTTATGAAAGAGAGTTTCAGATATTATGCCTGGAAAGGGAGAAAGACAGTGAGTCACTTACAAGGCAACAATGGTGTGTAGAGTCTATGCTTATGATCAAGAAAAGACAGAAGAGCTTTGCAATGGTTCTCTCTTTGAATCCAGTAGCAATGCAGCTCTTGTCTAAAAAATGTGATATACTAGACAAAGTCAGTGACTGAACCATATGCTGATCTTGTATTGAATTTTTCATGAGTTCTAAAAAACCTAAAATTGCTTGAGAACTCCACAGTAAATCTCTTTACCAGAAAAGGAGGTGCTAGAATGCTCTTTGAAGCAGGCATATGAGGACAAAGATGCTGCAAAAATGAGTACCAGTGGGTAGCTGGGGGAACTCTGGTCAAGTACTTTCATGGACTAAATGTTTGGCCTTTCCTATGGAGAGGAAAGGTGCTCAGCAACAGCCTGTCAGATCTGAAACCACAGATTAAAGTGGTTTTGAAGTCTGCTGTGTGCACACACTATGTCTTTCTCCCCTTCGCCCCTGAACCACAGCTCGTAATTAGGATCTAAATAGGGTTTGCTGAATGTCTTAAGCATTTCCAGTGCAGATTGCATATGTTCACATTTTTAAATCTGAGAAGTATCACTGAACTGGATCAACTCATGATCAACTTGAAGCTTTCTGAAACAAGGTTTGAGGGATCCGCTATAATGCTTGGTCGGGATCAGCCATCTTCAGGACCTTTGGGGACACCCGTAGAGGATAAAAATCCTTTGGTATATGCTGAATGCTCTCAGGGCTTTCTCAATTTTAACAGTGATGTCAGTGAGCGGGACCACATTTTAATGTGATTTTGGGGGTTAAAAGGATATGAAATCTCCTTTGAAAACTTGCAGTGTACTTTCAGTAGTGGTGTACATTGTAGCCATTCCTTCAGCTCCCTCCATCCCAAGCTCAAGGCAGGCTCACCGTGTTTCTCATGGCTCTCCACAGTCCGCAGTTTTAATTGTCTAGTTGAGCTGCCTCATGCATTATGTAAGATCCCAAAAGGGCTGAAGTACTTATCTATTTCCATAGCATGGGATTTTTTCACCTTGTCACTGTGATTCTGAGTACTTTGTTTACTCCTACTAGTATAGAATATAATAACACGCTTTTTCTGGAAATCACCATAAATCCTCACTGTGACTAACAGGCATTTATCACGTGGCTTCTACGTTTTCATCATCATGTAGAAAAGTCTCTCTCCTTCTCAAAACAGATAGTTGTTTTCCTACACATATTCGTACAACATACACTTTTTTAACCAGAGTCTCCACAAGCATCGAGCTGACTTGATTCTTTTTTTATAGTATGTCCCAGACAGAAACTTTGCAGATTTTACAACTGCCTGCGTTTTAAGGCATCCCAAACATGCGTGGTTCTACTTAACTGCCTTCAGAGTTTCCTGAGAATCACCTACTGCATCCACGTTTGCATTACAGGCATATTATACTACAGTTCTGCCACTTCCTTTTCAGTGCATCATCATTCATACTCCTCATACTTGTCAACCAATTCACCTTCAGACAGTCATATCTTTAAAATGCTAATGTATTCTATGCTATGCAACAACGTGCTTCTGTCTTTTACTGGCTAGATGAAAATTTTAACTGAATGGAAAAAATTAGGAAGAAAACTGTGGTGCAGTGATTTATGTGAGTAAGTTATAGTACATCTATTTATAGCATTACACAGCTTTTTAATGATAGTCTGTTGGCATAATTAAGAATCCTCGCACAGAGTTTGAACAAAAACATAACAACAACAATAATATTTAATTGCATTTTATATGCAAAAATCAATGGGGCTTCAGCTAAGAGCAATATGTTATTCATATGCTACTGATTCTAAATTGGGTTGTGACATACTGTTTGTCCCTCAAACTCATTGAAGATGCACACATTAATTTACAAGAACTCCAGAAAATTCATATGGGAAAGAAAATTGAGTCCTACAGTTTACACAAAATGAGGAAAATGGAGAGAAACTTTATCAGAGGACACACACAAGATAAGCAATCAACTCTCATTAGAAAGGCATGTATTAATAGAGTAACAAAAGATTATGTAAAAAAGAAAGGTTTCATCTAAAAAGATGCTCTAAAAAGAAAACCAAAAGCTTGTGGTTTTGATTATATTGTCTTGTTAGAACAATAAAAATCTCAGACATCCTTGGACATATTCGCAAAGTATTTGCATGTCACAGTGAAAGCCCCAGGCGCACTAACTCCCATCTTCTATTTTTATAACTCCTTTAACAAGCTGAACATATTTGCTCCCCTATGGTACCAGAAAACAAATGTTCCTTCTTACTGTGTGGTGTCTGTGCAAGGATGTATTTTAAAATAACCTGGAAGAATAACTTAAAATGCAGAAAGAATAATGGTGCTTTTTTTTTTCTTTTTTGTAAATATGGAGAGAAAATGGAGTTATTATCAATTTAAAATTCCATTCTTCACAGCCAGATTTTGTCCAGCAATCTCTACACTAAAAAATCAGTGATGGGGAGTTACTCACCTGGAGTAAATCTCTTTACTGTAACTGTGTTTTTAAAGAGTGTTGTCGGTATGGAGAGTGTTACAGCTGCACATTATCCCTGTGAGCACCAGGCCTTTTTCCTAATTACGTAAAAAAAGACGTGCAGCCACAGTCGTTGCAGCATCATCAGCCCTGGGCTGCCGGAGGGTTCCCTTAAGTGCTGTAAAGGGCATTATTAAAGGTATCTGTGATGGACTGACTCATGAACAAAATCAGATGTGACCTTTAAAGCAAAGGGAATTTAAGAACACCTATTTACGATATTATTTTCCCTCAGTCCTCTCACATTTGAAAGATCACAGTAGCCAATATAGCTCAGAGCTGGGAAGGAAAGCAGGTGTCAGGATCTACTCTGGCTAGAGCATTTCTAAAGGATGTTATATACGTAACTGGAGAAACTGGAGAAACCCTTCCAAACCTGACATTCCTTTCAAATATTAGGAATAGAGAAGAGGATAAAATCATTAAAAGTATGTTCTGGAGAAACAACTTTCTCTGAGGAACAGAAACTGAGGATTTTTGTTCTCAAGGAATTTAATGCAGAGTTGGCAGGGCCAAAGGAGAATTGAAATGTACTGCAGAAAGACTCATAAAAAATGATGTAACTTAACGTTCCTTCCAAAAAGAGGAGATTAGGAAGATGCAAAACTATTAATTCTGGGGTATGAATCAAAGTAGTTGATACAAATTCATGTTGGAGTAGAACAGGTTTTAGAGCAAAGTGCCAAAATGAACAGGAACAATTATCAGGGCCATTGTCTTTTCTTATGATACAAAGTTATTTGTAATAACCAGGAGAAAGATGGGACTGTGAACAGCTGAAGAAAGGTCTCAGATGGCCGAGGCCACGGTTCCACAAGACACATAATACCGTGTACAACCACCTGTCACCAACAGTGCCCTTCCAGGCTGCCCCACCTGCAGCTATTACAGTCCCCACGCCCCTTCTGTCAGACCTGTTTCCATCGGGCATGGGTGGCAAGGTTTTGGCAGCTGAGCACCTGCAGAGGTGGCCTCTGGGGAAAGAGGCCAGCAGCTCTGCCACAGATCCATGGCAGAACACAACCGAACACCAGCAAAGCTGGTGGTATCTCCAGGAAAATGCATGTGAAGGGCAGGAAAAGCAAGACAGAGAGAGAAGGAAACAAAAGGAGTGAGATCCAGCAGAAGGAACACTGAGATCAGCAGAGGAGGAAAAGCTCTGTTCTGGAGCCGACACCCATGCTGCAGCCCAGGGAGAACAATGCCAGACCAGATGGATATGCCTGATGAAACTGCAGCCTGTGGAGTGCCCACACTGGAGCAGAGGAAGACCATGAGAGGAAACAGCAGCAGCAGAGAGGAACTCCTATATACTGACCACCCTTTATTCCCCTCCATGGTGCTTGAACAGGGTAGGGGAGCTGAGAGTGAAGGTGTGAAGTTGGGAAAGTTGGGAGGAAAGATGTGGCTTTATGATGTCTCTTTTGCTTCTAACTAGCCCAAACTATGTTATTGTCAGATTAAGTCTGTTTTTCCCACAGTGGTAATTGGTAAATGATTTCCCTGTCTGGATCTATAAGCTTAAAAGCTTTCCCATTCCTGGTTTTTTTTTTTTTCCCCCCATTTTCTCCCCCTTTCCTGCTGGGGCTGGGGAGCAATGAGTGAGTAGCTAGGTAGATATTTGATTGTGGGCCATGGCTAAACCACCTCAATATTACACTTTTCTCTAAATACTACAGGAAACTTCCTATTCAATGTTGGAAAAAAATTTGGGATTGTTAGGCACCATTAGAGCCTGAAAATTTATTATCCTGTGTAAAGTCATGAATACAGTAATTTTCCATTATCTGCTAAAAGCAGAAAATTAAAAAAGGCTACACAAATTCAGTACTGTCTTACTGCTTGAGCAGTCACATTTGATGACCTATAATGAGAAATCTGGTAACTACTGAACTTGAAAAATCCAATGAAAGTATAGAGGAAGAAGAAACTTTAAAACAGGCACACAGTAATCTGAGCTTTAGACTATCTGAGACTGACTTAAGCAGTCATGAAATAAAACTATGCAGTCAATAACTACAACAACCAAAAGGAAATGATTTTTCACACCTTATGCAGTTCAGTTGAAAAAGTGTGCCATGGGACTTGCAGATATCAAAATTGGTTAAATGCAACATCAATTCTGGTTCATTAAGTAACTGGGCCACAGATTTTCTTGCACTCAGATCACTGGGGAAGCATATTCCACTTTTTCCTAGGCATATACTTTCGTGTTGGTTTTCTTCCCCCTGTTTTAACCATGCAGGGATGCTCACAGACAATGTTCAGGAATAAATCAAGGCTTACTTACGAGACTTGTATGATTACCTTAAAGAACTGAGAAGGAAGTTAGCTTAAAAACTTGCCCCTATTAAGCTTATGCCTGCTGTAGCATGACCCACAACACACCATGGCCCATAACATTTTCCCAGCCCATTCCCACGTGACTGGAACCTCCTGCTGTTGTTAAATTTGCCATAGGCAAAGATATTCTCATGTCTCCTCTCTCTCATATTTCATGAGCAGTTCCTCATACTCAAGGAGAGGCTGAGAATATTTAGTAGCTGGGAATTTATCTTTTGCATTTTAGTGTTTTCAAAATAGATTATCCTCCTTTATCCAGACTATCTAGGGAGGAGTAGCAGGCAGGTAATTTTACATTTTGAGATTTTTATTAAACAACCATCTAAAAAATGAGAAGTGGGGGTAAGGATGCTGAATACAATTTGAATGGGACCAGCATATCAGATATTCACGAATATTTAAAAGCATTAGTCTGATTGATCACACAAAATAAATACAGTAGTAGGAGTCAAACTGCTATTTTTTCAAAGAGTAAACCAGACCTAGTTTTCATAGGGCAAGAGTTCTCCATGAAAGATTGTACAGGAAAAAAAATGTACTTTGAAAGAAGAGATATACATGAGGGATGTAAGATCTGTCCCAAGAGAGGAAAGGAAGCATGGAAGAAGACACCTATTTACTGGCAGAGACGGGCATGAAAGAAGGAAATGGAATGATACTAAAGAGTATAAAATTCCTTTTGAGATCATTTTAACAAGGACATCTGAGAAACACTAAGGATGCACAAAGGCAAATGACAGGAAAAGGAATGCTCCTTGATGAAGTTATTTACAGGATGGTTTGGGGTACTCAAAGTGATGAATTTGGAAAAAGTCAGCTGCAATTCTTTGCTCCATAAGATTTCATTACTTAGTGTAAAATAGAAAATCCAATACACTGGATACAAATAACAGTACAGGAGAAAGGCAATAGTCACTTTGTTAAAATACAGAGCAGCCACAAATGCGTGATAGCTGGAAGCAGAAGACTCTCACACAGTCAACAGAATAAGACCATGAAAGAGCCTTCAAATACAACCAGCTGCAAAAAGAAAACACTACCTGGTGCTAAGAGGGAAGAATCCTAGTTTACAAAAAGGCTGGGAGAACACATTTTCTTGAAATTCCAGGGTACAAGATTTGAGGGATCTTGAAGATTTCCCAGTAATTGACTAAAGTGCATTAGTGTTGCAGCTATTTTGTTTTTTCTTATATCAGTTTAATATCCTACACAGACAGCTGAATTGTATTAATAATATTTAAAATATAAAACCAATTTAAATTGCAGTTGTTCAAAGCGCCAGGGGCAATTTTCTTTTTCTCACTTTAGAAGGAAAAAGATGAATACTACATATTTATATTAGATTTTGATTACAGCAAATAAGCAAAAATCACTTCTCTATTTCAATTAAGTGCATAGTGGCTTATGTAACTACACTCTAAAAGGAGGAAACCTACTAAAACGGAGTGGTTAAAGAGCAATGAAACTGTGGAGACAGTTGCAGTCCAGCACTGGTAGACAATGGAACTGATTTAATTATGGATTCTATGTGACCTCTAGTAATTTGATTTTTAAACAAACTTAGAAATGCAAAGGTGAAAGGACAATAGCACGTTATATTCCAAGGCCCTCTGAAATGTCAAATTGTACTTAAAAAGAAACATAATGCTGCCAAAGTATTTAACATTACAGAAGATCACCTGCACGTTATATTCCAAGGCCCTCTGAAATGTCAAATTGTACTTAAAAAGAAACATAATGCTGCCAAAGTATTTAACATTACAGAAGATCACCTGCACGTTATATTCCAAGGCCCTCTGAAATGTCAAATTGTACTTAAAAAGAAACATAATGCTGCCAAAGTATTTAACATTACAGAAGATCACCTGGACCAGCTGGAGAAAGTTAGACAACACAAAGTGTCAGAGGCCAAGAGAACATGTCCTACAAGCCACAGTGGAGGAAACTGGGCTTGTTTGCCTTACTTTAGCACTTACTTTGTCACTTTAGCGATAACTGAGAGGGGGCCATAGCCTTCAGGTGCATGTAAGGTTCTAATAAAGAGACAAGGAATAAACTTGATTTATATCCAATGCAATTCACAAGCCTAAACTGAATTGTGGCTTATTAAGTTGGGCAAAAGGGAAAATATTCCCCAAAGATAAAAGGAGAATGGAACATGCCATCTAGGAAGGGTATAGAAGCTCCAGATTCTGTAGAGAGTTAAGACAGACACCTGCTGAGGATGTTTCAAGTATTCAACCACCAAGCAAGGAGAAAGATGAAGTAATCTCTTCATATTTGAGACTCGTTTTTCTACATTGTACAAAAAACCATTCTAAAGTAGGAATAAAGCCTTCTATAAATTGTATTTTGAAAACAGATCTAGTAGGGTCTACTCTACACTTCAAACAAGGCTCATGAAAATTCTCTGAACATTTCAGTTAGACACAAATCCCTCCTTTTAAAAGGAACAAATTAAGTTCACAAAATGCATTTCAGTACATAAAGAAGAGGTGAATGTAGAAGTTGTAAATAGTTAAGCCTGTGGACTTCTGCATTCTCTCTCACTTCTCTTTTTCCTTTTTATTTCTTTTTGAATCTCTGCCATCTGAAAACACATTAAAACTGGAGGAGGAGGCCGGAAAGAATTCATTAGTGGCTCTGGCAAGGATTTAGAAAGCAAGTGTCATGTTTCAGTGAAATAAGGAAATACAGGGAGAAGAAGTTCAGGGAGGGTGTTTACTGTCACCACTACTGCATTTTAAAAAAGTTAAATTTTCATCAAGATGTCAGACTTACTTTCACATATAATAATGCACAAAGCTCCATTTCAACCAGAACTACCTCAAGAATCAATGCAGCTGTAATTCCTGGGTTTGTTTCCTTTAATGCAGCAATCAGACTTTTTTTTTTTTTAAACAAGAGGACATTTGTCAACGATAATGACTGTTCATGTGACAATTTAGATTTATACAAACATATGATTTAGTGTTATCCAACATTCTGGTTTAAAAATTAGCACAGCAGCACAGATTGAATGGCTTGCACTCAAACTTCCTGGCAGATTTCTAAATGCAATTTACTGCGAAACATATTTTTATGTTGAGTATTTTGTGTAGCAAGCCCGAGACATCACAGGTTTCCAGAAAACTACTTGATAATCTGGAAGAACAAATAAACGTAATGATTTTAACAAAAAACTTACTTGCCTCAACGTCCCTACATGCTGAGAGCTGTTGTACACAACCATGCTGTAGGTGTGTGCATGCCCAAGCATCTGAGGTTGGACATGCACCTTTTAGCTCGAGGAGTAACAGTATCACCATGCCCATATCACTTCCCCTTCCACCCCCTATAAATTCACATTCCTCTCAATCTGAGAGACCTTTTATTTAAAAGAAACCCAAAATATAATAAAACATGAAACATGGCTCTACGAGTCAGCAAGACACATAGGCTGTGAGCACCTTTGAGGGCAACACAATTCACAGAACCTCTACTTATGACTAAGTAGTTTTTCTTTCTCATTTCATTAAGCATCCACATGTACGATTCTTACCAAAACCTCTAAGGGTGATGGGATTGCCTGAAGAGAAGCCTTGTGACCTACAGGAGTAGATTCATTGTCCTAACACCATCTTGGAGCACAAACGGGTGAATCCAACGACCACTCAAAATGGAAGGAAAGGGTTTTTCTTCAAAAAGGCAAATCTGCGGGTCGGGGTCCAGACTGACAAGTTAGATGGCACTGACATGACTGCAGTGCAGCTGCAGCACATCTCTGGTGGAGACCAAGGGTGACAGCCTCAGGAAAAAGCAGCTCCTGAGGGAAGAAGCAAAGTTCTCATAGCTTTCATAGCAGCTCTTAGAAACAAGTTGGTCTTGTAGACAATCAGCTGAGCTCTTAGAAGGTAACAGAGGGGCACCTATACCTGACATCTACCACTTGGTACGTGCTTTTGGTTGAAAGCACCTGGGAGTAGTATATTTGGCAGAGCTGTATTTTTTCCTAATGGTGTTTCCTACAGTAGGAAGCCTTTCATATCCAGGAAATTGCTAAAGGGAGGTAAGGGTTTGGAGGGAAGAAGAATGAAAGAGAATCTTACAAGAAGAGAAAGGTAACTGACTTACAATACGAAAAGAGTTGGAAGTAGTATCTAGCTGGGCCATGGACAAGGATATGAACGTCCAGAAGAGTCTCAATTTAGACAGATTGCTGAGAAGACCTTAAAGACAGTGACCACACCTTTCCATTATAACCTGAGCACAATAAAGCAAGGGGGAAGAACACAATGACACATAGGGTTCAAATGTCCCTAGCTTTAGTGCATGTGCACTGCCAGTGTAAATGTTCATGTGGACAACCACCTAAAGAACAAAATGTATTAGCAGTGACATAAAGAAGATATTTAGAAGTGATATGGTTATTAACAATGTTAGAAGAATACATAACTTTTGGTGAGCAGCGACACAGAAGTTATTTAAAACACTCAAAGAAGATGAATTCAGAATGAAAACATCTATTTACAATGCGGAAATGAATAGGTTGGAAAGCAGTAATTCTGGAAAGAATAGAGAGCTCGTGGTCCTTAAACCCAAAGAGCAGGATCTCCCAGCATGATGCTGCTGCTAACAAGGCCAATGTGACCCAGAGACTTTTAAGAAGACTTTTAAGAAGACTTTTAAGAAGACTTTTAAGAAGACTTTTTTATGGATCTTTATCTCCTTACATGAACATAATTGACAACAGTGTGTTCAGACATACTTTCTATAAAAATGATCCAAGAAACCATGAAAAGGTCACACATATGAACAAACGCCTGGAAAATCCTCATTACAGAGAATCCTTCAGGATGTTTAAGTTATCTACAATATTGTAAGATTATTTATTACATGACTGAGCAATTCTGTATGTTTAAATTTAAAAAAAGACTGGAAAAGGCCTCTGAATTATCAAAATCTATGTGATCTATGTGTAGTTTCTCTAGGCACAATATCCTGTAATCCCTGTCTGTAGAGAATAATGTTTGATGTGGAGAGTTGAAAAAGACATAGCAAGGTTAGTAAGGACAAAGGGATCTAGTTGGACTTAAATAACGTTTCTCCAAAATAAAATGGCAGTTTAAAAATGAGGCAATTAATTACGGGAATAAGTAACAATTGAAAACTTTGGACTCGCTGTCAAAAGACATTCTCTTTCTAAAAAGAATGATTTCTCAGCTATTAATTTCAGCTTTTGTAATGTGGCTGACAAAATTGCAGGTGCCATGACAAAAATTAACATTTGCCTGCCAGCTATGTATTTCATCCAAATTATCAGGATATCTATGAAAATGTGGTAATTAGTATCTGCTTAAACTACACATTTTCCTCATAAAACAAAGCAGCATGACTCATCAGTTTATCTGAGTATGTTAGATGTAATAAATTACTGCAGATCAACACACACAGAAGCAGCTGAAGTCTCATCTAGTTCACTGCAAAATGGTAAATGACCTTTTCTCACAATGAAGTCCTGAGGTAGGAAAAAAGATTACACGCAAGAACTGGAGTGTCTCTATTGATCTGTGCAGTAGATACTTGCACAAGGCATTTGCTAAGCCATTAATTTCAGAATTGTGGGCAATATGAGTGTCTTCATATAGGTAACTAGACTTCTGATATTGGCATTTCTCCCCCTAAGAGTGAAATACACATTCCCTGAGGTGAAAGGCCCACTTCATGACATTTCAAAACATGACAAACCTTATTACTACATAAGGAGCCTCTCATAGCTCCTACAAACTATTTAGCAGAGCAGAAGTGGGAAAATAATGGTTAGGAAAAGTGGTCATCCGTTAATAATGTTTTGCTATGAATTTCAAGGTCATTTCCCAGATCCCCAAAAAAGCCCTGAAAGGGAAGTACCCCACACTTGTTGGACCTCTGGAGTTTTCCACAGCGGTAAACTGAAAAGCTGCCAATCACCCTCCCCACTGCTCTATCTCTACAGGGCAGAAGCTCCTAAGCAACTTTTTAAGTAGTGAAGTATTATGAAAGAATAACTCCAGGGATATAATCAAGATGCACGTTGCCAATGTAGTACATGATCCTTTTGCAGGCAAGGAACTGATTATCTTTTCTACCTTACAAAATCTCTGGTCAGCCAGGCATACGTGAAGCCTCTGTACCTTCTAACCCTACCTTTGTTACGGCTTTTTCATCTACGGGTCTTGGTCGTGCCATAAAACTTAAGGTTTCATATTCTTACTAAATATTGAGCCTTGGGGGAAAGTTAATTGAAGATTCTTCTTATTTTAGTACCATCATGACTATTTAGTCCATTTCAAATTCTTCAGTGACTGGACAACCTGAACATAATGAAGTGACAATGGGTATCTATTTTATTTTCAAATCACTCAACTTTTCTTAACAAATATACTGCATATCCTCTTGCAAAATTACTATTATTCTCATCAATAAATAGGAGCAAAAACAGCTGCATTATTCCTGGCATTACATTTCTGTAAGCAGAGTTGGTATGAGAAACTTGGAAAAAATTCAATAGCGCCTAATAGGATCTTTTATTGATTCAAAAAACATTTCTTTGCCAGTATAGGATATGATTCAAAGTGACATTTACCTTATCATTTACTTCTATCTCAAATCATAGTATTCCTGTATGTCATAGCACTCTGTCCTAGGAAAGAAATTAAAGAAAACCAGAGACTCACTGAAAAATTCAGATTAGAAGTGACCTCTTGAGGTCCATAGTCCAGTATCTTGCTCCAAACAGGGCTAACTTCAAAAGCAGATGAAGTTGCTCAGGGCTTCTGTAGCCCAGAAAATAAAGTTTTACCGCAATATCACAAGCTCTGTATTCAACACCAGGTCTCCAGACTTCTCTGAGCTTGCCTTGGCCTGATTTTTAGTTGTGGCAGCAGTTGCCTGGTGGCCACATGCCTGTTGCTTCTCCATATTGGCTTTGCTCTGGGAGCACCCAGGGCCAGACATGGTGGGGCAAACAACCCCTCTGGGATAATAGGGCTGGGGGACAGCAGTGTATAGCTTTGAGTGGAATAAAATTGAGGAGGAAGAGGGTTCAAACCATCAGTATTTATGTCTTCCTGATCAACTTGGGACATCTTCCTGTGAAACCCCTGCTTTCATAACATTGGTATCACTCATTTCAGGATCCAGAGTGACACATGAAGCATAATACTCAAAATCTTCTTTATGGACTAAAAGGAAACAAACCTGATAGTGTACACACACACACACACACACACACACACACACACACACACACATATAAAGATAAGAATTTATGCTAAAAAGACATGTGAACTAGAAATAACTGAAATCTTAACAGTCTAATCCAAGAACCAGTATTACTCTTGCTCTAATTATTAGAGAAAAATAAAGAAAAGAAAACCAAAGAAAGAAAGAAAGACTTCTGGGTTAACAAAGCAAAGTCCTAGTAGTAATAGTATGGTTTAAATTGTTATGCATACACTTCTTAGCTTACAACCCTTTTTCTGGTAAAAGGCTCATGCTTTAACTGTTCCTGTGGGTCCCAATGTGGATGGGTTTCAGCCTGGCAGTAGTGGTGAGAGACTTTCAGCAAGTCATCAGCATCTGAAGTCCTTTGTGAGCAAGAGTATGATGCTGATGTTGATGCTGATGGTTACTTCTTCCTCAGTCTAAGATCTCCTTGCAGTACTTTCTAGATATCTGATAACAGATATCTGATATCTTTATACCTTGCTCTTTCTTTGCTGGTCTGCAAGTCTATGCTCTTGTTCTTTGTTCTCCCTAAAAATATTTGTGTCCAGGTCCAGGTCTGTATTTCTTCAAGTTACCAGTGGTGATTGGTCACTTACAGATTCTATAGATCTATATACTTACAGATCCGGAGTGTCCAGTGCCAAGCCCATGTACCACATGTGTATATGCACAAACATTGCTGAAGTAAAAAATGGATTCTAAAATTTAAAAGACCAATGCTAGTTTTTGCTTTTCCCATTCACTAGCCTTGAATCTACGAGGAAAAGGAAAATGAAGCAGCTCTTCAAAAAACTATTTGATATTCATGAAAATATTAGTATTTTACCTTTCAAAACGCATTTATTAAACTTTCAGGGATCCACATTTTATATATTAGTTCCAAATAATGTATTTCAATGTTTCTGTTCTTTACTAACAGCCTTAAGCCTCATAAATGTATGAGGCTTTTCTGTTTTATATTAATTTTAAAACAATTTTGAAATATTTCAGTTCTTTAAATGAATGGCATTACTTCACCATGTTTCAGTGAAAAAGCTAAAATCCCACTCAATGATTTGAAACCTCATTCATTTTCATCTGCTACCTGAGTGTCGCTTCTAAAACCTGCTTTTCAAAGACAGCATTTCAGAGAACCCACTGAACACCAACACCTTACACCACCTCCCTGCGATGTTGTAAGAACCTCTCAGTGTATACTCCTGTGTCTCACGATGCAAAGCCCCAGAAGAGAGAGAGAAGAGCAATTATACTGCTGTCAGCATTAAGATCTTGTGCTCAGCATTAGTGAGTCATTACCCCTACAAACTGTCAGCCAGACTTTTATCAGGGAGACAAATAACATTATGAAAGGCTATTTTAAATATATATCTTGAAATAAGACTGCAAATTAAAAAGAGGTCAGAACAGGTTCACATTTCTCTTTTATAAACACTGAAAAGACATAAAAGATGTGTGAGAAACACCTAAGTGGGCTTTGAAAATACTGCTTTTTACCACACAAGTTCAAACATGGCCCCTGCCCTGTTGGGAGGTGTCACCACCCACAGCTTCCCATCCCTTTGGGACCAGCCAGCCTTTGCTGTGCCCCAACAGAAGAGATACACAGCGGTGTGGGTGCAGTATGTCCAACTCGTACCTCAGCATACACACAACCCCCCCCTATTTCACCAGATTCTAATGTACATTGGTCTCAAAAACAATGAATCTGGTGTTTCTCTTGAGTTCTTTGGCGTAATTGTTGAGTCATATTTCAATATACTTATCTACTGATGTATCAAAATGGTGTTCTCAAAAAGGCTATTCAAAGACACACAAAAAAACCCCAGGAACTGAAAAACAATAGTTGTCTACATTTATATGAGCCTATTTTCAAACAATATAATAGGAAATTCACAGAATAATTTGAAACATAAATTGTACATCTTTCAAAAACAATTATAAAAGACATGACGTCCATGATCTGGAAATATGTGCAAATTTGACCTGGAGCCCTAATCATTTAGAAGCACATCCTACGCTCTGCACTTCTACGAAAGTAGCCTATGTAAAGTAAATTAAACTAAATTAAATTTTTTTCCTGTTAGAGATGTAGAACCAAGGGTCATGCTACAACCTTTTACAGGCTAATAAAGGCTTTGATCAAAACAAATGCTTTTTAAAATGCACCGTGCTCCTCTTGTTTCATTGTATCCCAGTTCTCTAAAAATAGTCACCAGTATGATTGACTTGCTTCCTGAGTACTAACAATGTGGATGATCTTCTGTATCTTCTTGGCAAAACAAGCAGTATTAAAAGACAGACTAAAGCACATCCACTTCTGAACTAATGTCTGCAAACGAAGTGGTGTGTTAATCCTGGGGAAAAAAACCCAGCCACCTTATTAAATGAATCCTCATTTTACCTCTTCACGTTTAAACATCTAATGTCCCTAAGTGTGATAATATGGAGGTACACGTCTTCGTTTTTTGGTTGGAAAAACCTTGACAGGAGATAAGGTAAGGGGTTGAGGGGTAAAGGTCAAAGAAATCTATAGAAGATCTGAAGATTTAATGAGCTCTTTTTGAGCTCACTGGATGTCAAAAAGATCACTGACTTCCACAGAATACTTGACTTTTGTTCAATAAGACACTGACCCATCTGTTTCTAATCCAGCCCTGCAATACACTACTTAGAGCTGTGTAGATGTCTTAACTAATTTGATAGATTTATTCCTATCGAAACACAAACATGACAACACACACTTAAATATATATATGTATAACAAATTATGCACAGTTTCCTTGATTATTCTGTAAGAACAACAACATTTATCAGTGAAAGATGGCTTTTGCTTCTCTCCATCTTGCTAGGCTACAGCATATTTGAAACACAAGTACTGCAAACCCCGAAGAGGAAGTATCTGTCACAGAATTCCTGGTAGTTTTGCTTCTCTTCACTGTCAGGTTCTCAATCATTTCTGCAAGACCTTCAGTACACCAAAGCTACTTATTTATGTCTTTCCATAGAAACTAGTAATGTTTAGCAAAAGAATACACATTTGCAGAAAACATCAGCTAGAACCACGTCTGCTGTAATTACTGCCTTCTTACAAGAGGCATCATTACTCCTTTGAATTCAGTGTCCAGTAACACAACCCCCCTGCTTTTTGCAGACAAACAATGCTTTTTTTTTCTTTTCCTCCTATGCTTGGAGGAAAAAGCAACCAGTAGTAGAAACCCGGTCCCTTACAATTGTGCTCAAAGTCCACCCATTTCCTGCACAGAGCTGTGGAGGCAGAGGTGCAAACATAAATGACTGCTCTTACAAACCTCTCCTGCAACAGTACCTTACACAATTTTGCATCTAATCATCAAAACTTGCTTTTACTGTAAACTGTTCTCCTTAAGATTACTTGAAATTTTTCATAGCAACTTCAGCCAGTATGCAACCCAAGTGCCCAGCAGAATGAGGACAGCCCTCTGAACAAACGACCTGTTTAAGTCTTGGTGTGGACTTTCCATTTGCTTTTTTTTAAGAAAAAAGTGTTGGTGATGGATCTTGAAAACATTAATTTAAAATGTCTAAAGGCACTTGTGAGACAGACATGACAAGTCAGGTCAGCTGGGACACACGAGGTGCACACCAGCACTTTTCGTGACAACAGACACCTGCCAGTGAAGACTCTATTCTCTGATCCTTAACAGTTCATAGAAGTTCGAGTCTTGGTGACCTTCAAGGCAAAATGAACCTATCTTCTTTACTACTTGATGAACTGATTTGTATTTCAAATTCTCTTAAATGAAGCACCTGTCAGGATGATAGGCACTGTACAGAACTTGCAAAGAGAAAAAGAACTGTATAAAGCAATCAGAAAATTCTTTTATTCAATTGCTGCAATAAATGACAGATAGTATCATTACACAATTCCCCTAGCTCCTCTTAACAAACCTGACCCCTAGAACTATATCACATGATTCATCAGTATTGTGGATTCAAATATTTTTCAAAAACAATGCAGCAGTATTGTCTTGCAATGATTTTCAGCATTGGTCTTGGGCATGAATAACTGAAGATTTCCAAAAGAACTCGTGTACATCTCACTGCTCGTTCCATGAGGACAACGAAAGAGACAGTGTGCAAACAGAATCTATACAGCATTTTTAACTTTCTTTGTCATAAATATTTTCATAGAACAAGTGAGAAAAAACATAATTTGACAGCAGAAATAACTATGACACTTTCCTATATTCAGATGGAATCTATGCACAACCAATTCAGAAGACTTTGCATATTTCATTAAGTTTAAGTAATTCAGTAAGTGCTTTTCCATTAACAAGCTGGATTACATAGCGACAAATAGGGGGACAGTATGAACACAGAAAAACAGACCCAAACATGGGTGTTACTTTACCTGTTGCCTCTTCTCAAATTCTAACTTGATACGGGATTTGATGCAGTTGCACGTGTCCTGATACGTCTGCTGTAGCGCGAGTTCCATGAGGTGTTTGTGGTACGCTCCTGCCAAGTTCCCGCAGATAAAAATTATTACATTTGCCAATATCTAGGGGGATTTAAAAAAAAAAAAGTGTCAGGGAATTTATATAAATATATTGACAGAAATTAATCCGAGCTTGCATATCTAGGGGGATTAAAAAAAAAAAAAAGTGTCAGGGAATTTATATAAATATATTGACAGAAATTAATCCGAGCTTTCAATGGAAGATTGCTGCAGTTATGTATTTTGCTTTTATTTGTTTTCTAGCAAAGCTTAACCTTTCAAAAAGCCTTTAAAATTAGTGGCAACATCCCAAGCAATAACAGAATCATAGAATCATAGAATCAGAATAGATACTGTTTTAATTTAGAATTAAACAGGAATGAAAATGAACAACATGTTTGCCTACTCAGTGAGGTACACATTTTCTGAAAAAAGAATTTCAGCTCACGTTAGACCTCACTGCGGAGTATTAATTAGGAGGGATCATCGCCTACTGATGTAAAACAATAGCTATGGCTCCTAATAGCAATACTGGAAGCCATGATATTGCTATGCTCTGTTGGAAACATTTTCTGTTGCAGTGCCATATGATTAAGGGGTGAAAAGTTTCACCTACACACATGAAAAGCCTGACCTGCATTTTACCTCAGCCTGATCCACTGCTATCCATCAGTCAGCTATGAACAGTAACCTTGGTGATGATAAACAGTGTCTAAAGAGCCAGATCTGACTGCTGTCTACTATAATATACTTTTCACTATTACCAAAACAACTGCATTTGCCTAAAACACAGAACTTAAAGATTTCAGGTTTAGGGGGTCACACTTGCAGCATCAGATGGCCTCTGCACTCAACAACCCACGAACATGAGAAATAAGTTTGCTTAAAAAATCAAAGCCTTTTCTGCACTTGACCTGTGAAAAGGACACAATATTGTGCGGTGATGCTAATACTTTTAACTGTACCCAGCTTATTGCCACAAATAAAAGAAACACATTTATCCATTCTAGCTCACTCAGAGCAAAAGAAACACAGTAAAGTAATGAAGGCAATTCCTAATTCAATAATAAAAGTAATAATAAAGATAATATTAAATTGAAGCTGAGATACAGCTGCAGTCTGCTCAGAGCAGGTCTCTATCGTCTCTATCTGTAAGGCCCTGGTGTATCATACACCCTGGATTACAAGCACTACATGATGTCGCAGCACTCATGGTCTGGAAGGGAAGGAGGAAGAAAAGAGGCAAAAATTTCATTAATTCTCCACAGCTAATCTAATCATGAGGTTTATGATAGATTTCCCTGGTGATCATGGGTTGGTTTTGGTGTACCTATGTACAGGGCAATCTCTCGTGAATTGCTAGTAGAGAAAGCAAAACCAATACAAAGAGACAGATCAGAAAAAAAGTCCAACAGTGTGCTACAGTGGTTCAGAGAAAAAATATAAATTGTCCTATTAACAGAAACCCATCTCCTTGTGGAATACATTTTATCCACAAAAAAAACAAACAAACAAAAAAAAGCCCATGGAGTTTTAATGTTCCCTCTGTAAATGGAAACTTGCAAGATTTAAATATATACTTTTATTTTCCTCACAAATTTTAACATCATTACATACAATACTTGTTCCTCCATCTGTGACATTTCTGACATCTCACCTCTCATGGCCCCACAAAGGTAAAAGCAGGAGCTATCTACCCTTACTGCAAAAATGATTGATGTTTTCAATTTGGTAGAACTTTTCTTTTGTTCTCTAAAACTTCAAGATCATGGCATTATACTGTTTCTAAAAGCAACATTTGAGTACTTAAATTTTTCTAAAATAGATAAATCTAAAAACAATGAGAAAAATCTACATATTTCACTTTCTCCAAAGAACCTCTGTTATGAAGTAGAGGGATAAGAAATAGTTTAAATGAAGCATTTCACAACAGCCAATAATCTAAAAAAACCTCCACAAACATAGGAGATTATGGTGTACAGTAAAATATATGACCTTAAAATATTTTATATTTCTTTGTAAATCACAATCACTTGATTCTGCTTTGATGTCAGCAGACATGGATTAGTGAACAAAAGTCTTGTGTGACAGATCGCAGTGTAGGGTGTTCAAACTGGCAATCACTGCTGGGTTTTAAGATGAAATTATGGAGTAGGAAGAAATGACTGAAAATAAAGACTGCTGGGCATAGGAAATGCTGAGATATGTAGCAGGAATGAAATGATCACTAAATTGATAAAAGTGAAACAAAAAATTGAAATAAACAGTGTGCTGTCATAATCTCTAGGTAGATGTCACTGTTGAAAGGCTGCACACACACTCACTACATGAATTGTCCAGCTTCATAAAGTTATAGACCATTTAAAGCAAAACTTCAGGAATATAATCAATCAAAATAAAAAAAAAATGCTGTAATGGGTAGATGGAGGAGTAAATTATGAGTATCATCTTCACAGTCATAGAAAAACAAATTGCAGTTTCACAACTGAACTAGCTGAAGTGAGAAAATAGATGGAAACAAGTGACTGACAGGCAAGGAAGCTAATTAGCCATGCTTTTCAGATACTCCGTGGGGTAATTCAGCCCACATGAAGCTCTCTGACGGCTTCCAGTACCTGAATTAAGCTGTTCGAAGACAATGCAACGTATCTCAGGCACTGCCATACTTTGCATAGATCTAACACGTAAATGTGTAAGCGAATATGCAGATAGAAGCTGTTTAAAACACCCTTAATTCCTTTGGCTTGCATGGAGTTCATTCAGAAATGTGTCACCAAGGGATTAACTCAGAAAAAAAATTCAAGAAATGGATGAACTGGGATCTAAACAGATTTTTTTTGCATGTGTTTATTCTGGCTTGAGTGTATAATTCTGCTATTGAGTGAAATGCATACTGTCAATAGAGTGTTCAATAGTAAGTGCAATTAACATTACTGAACAAAAGAGGCAACATATATATACTTCTTGCTGAATATCTCTCCCAGGTCTGCATTCTCCTCTGAACTGCGGCCCAATTTCAACATACGAGCTGGACATGAGCTCCATCCCAGGTTTGTAACAAAGTCTCACAGGCATTCTCCCAGAAGAGACAGGTCCAAAGTTTTCCTCAGTCCAAAAAAAATTAACTTAGCTTCCCACTCTTTCAGCAAGTACTCTAATCAATATGCAATCATATAAAAGGTTTCTTCAGTTCAGGCACCTCCTCTGAGAAGATGTCATGCTGTGAATCCTACCTGTAGCAAAGCACTTGGAATGAAATCCTGAGTCAGACCAATCTCCTACCTTGTCATTTCTCTAGGGTAGAACTCTGCAGTCTCTTTCTCTCCCCCACCCCTTTTTTTTCCCCTCCTCATCCTTGCCTCCCCCCAACCCTAGATGTAAATCAGGTAATAAGAAAAGCTACGGTGGATCTTCTGGTAATAAATTCTCCATCTTTCTGTGAAAGCTCAGATAACTGTGCAGATTAAACTGTAGCTGAGAACCTCTGTAGACAATTCAGGAATAGACTACACAACATGGTTTGGGCTCTCTCCCAGGAGGACAAGCCTGAGCTGTGGAAAAGAGTGTAATGATGGCAACTCAACAGCAGAAAAAGATCAGGGTGACCTCAAAGACAGTGTTATGTGAACCTGCTTCATGCCCTTTACAAACAGACACTGTATGACCAAAACCCCCCAAAACCACAATATACATAAATTCTGCAAAGCTCCCACTCAAGTCACCATATGGAAACACAGCAGAAGTTCCCATCTCTCTGTACAGTCAGAGTGGAGAGAGAGGCAAATCTATCTCGTGGGCCATCTGCATCCCTTCAGATATATCCATTACTGTACACTGTGCTGAAGTTCTTGCATTATCAGTGAATAAATTCAATGTCTACAGAAAGTGATCTAAATATGAGTCAAAAATTGACACAAGGAACACCAAGATACCACTAGGAAGTATCTCTAATCACTTAAGGAACATAATCATGGCTGATGTCTCCTCAATCTCTTTAGACCTACAGAAAACTGCACGCTTCCAAGCAATGGGGCAATTTTACATTCAAGCACAGGTATTTTTCAGTATCAGTGAATATTAAGTAATCAGATGTCTAGTGCTTCACTATCAAAATANGTGAATCCTACCTGTAGCAAAGCACTTGGAATGAAATCCTGAGTCAGACCAATCTCCTACCTTGTCATTTGTCTAGGGTAGAACTCTGCAGTCTCTTTCTCTCCCCCACCCCTTTTTTTTTCCCCTCCTCATCCTTGCCTCCCCCCAACCCTAGATGTAAATCAGGTAATAAGAAAAGCTACGGTGGATCTTCTGGTAATAAATTCTCCATCTTTCTGTGAAAGCTCAGATAACTGTGCAGATTAAACTGTAGCTGAGAACCTCTGTAGACAATTCAGGAATAGACTACACAACATGGTTTGGGCTCTCTCCCAGGAGGACAAGCCTGAGCTGTGGAAAAGAGTGTAATGATGGCAACTCAACAGCAGAAAAAGATCAGGGTGACCTCAAAGACAGTGTTATGTGAACCTGCTTCATGCCCTTTACAAACAGACACTGTATGACCAAAACCCCCCAAAACCACAATATACATAAATTCTGCAAAGCTCCCACTCAAGTCACCATATGGAAACACAGCAGAAGTTCCCATCTCTCTGTACAGTCAGAGTGGAGAGAGAGGCAAATCTATCTCGTGGGCCATCTGCATCCCTTCAGATATATCCATTACTGTACACTGTGCTGAAGTTCTTGCATTATCAGTGAATAAATTCAATGTCTACAGAAAGTGATCTAAATATGAGTCAAAAATTGACACAAGGAACACCAAGATACCACTAGGAAGTATCTCTAATCACTTAAGGAACATAATCATGGCTGATGTCTCCTCAATCTCTTTAGACCTACAGAAAACTGCACGCTTCCAAGCAATGGGGCAATTTTACATTCAAGCACAGGTATTTTTCAGTATCAGTGAATATTAAGTAATCAGATGTCTAATGCTTCACTATCAAAATAGACTGTATTTAAAAGCAAATGAAGACAAAGTTAAGTAGCTATGACTAATTTCTCAAGAGAGTACTACAGTTCACTGAGTTGCTCAAAAAAAGTAGCGTGTCATATAGAAGTTCAACTGGTGAACAGTGCCCACAAAGGTATATGCATGCAAAGAAGTACTATGCTATACAAAAATAGAGTTATAGTACAGATTACTGATTCTGATTGAAGCATAAATCATTTGTTAAATATCTTGGAAACTGCTGTTCAAATACTGAACATAAAAATAAGAATTCTCCATAGATTCTCCCTGCATTGAAAGCTTCCAGTTTATTAATTATTTGCCACATTTCTTTCCTATTAGATATTGTACATATCCTTCCTGATATGTTCAATGATATGTTCCTGATATGTTCCTCTTGAATGAACAGAATTTTTAACAACAACAACAACAAAACCAACACAAACAATTAACAATTTTTTCAATAGTTAAATTTCACTTTTCTTTTGGATAAGAACACTGACGAAATGGAAGCTGAGGAGTGGGCAAAAATGGCTGTCATTTATGTCTACATGGAAAGTAATGTGAGAAAAAAAGACTTCTTACATCACTGCCAAAGTGCAAATTCTTCAGCTCTGCAAAGACGAATTGTCTCTCCCTCCATTTGATCTTTCATGTAATGGTTTGTGGTGCGACTTGCCAAGCTAGGGAACAAGTTTGTGCTGCTTTGGAACCTGTAGAGTTTTAGTCTCAGACATAATTCAGCTAAAAAGAACTGGGTAAGCACTGGGTAGAACTGAAAAGCTGCATTTTAAAAGGAAATGCTTAGCCACCATGTAAATTAGTTATTCACCTGGTCTCCATGCACTATGGCCAATACCATTATTTTAAGTAGATATGTTCAGAGGGCTCTCCAGCTACTCCACGGACATGGAGCTCTGGCCAATCATACAATGTTATCCTTTTCTTCTTTCACATCTCCAGACCTATGGAAGTGGTCTATAGCTATAAAATTAACATTTTAATACATTTCAGTGCCAACAAGCTATGTCATAGCTCACAAACAGGATGGCAAATTCGAAAATGGGAGACGTTTGTCCATATGGCAACCTCTGTTTCAAAAACAAGGAGTTTGGGGAGCAGCAAAATTACAGGGCAAAAATTTTTTGCACCTGGCCTAAAAGTAGTGATCATGTGGTGCTTGATCTACCAGCTGCTGCTACAGAAAGTGACACCTGGCCGTTTCCTGTACTTAGTGAGATCACTAAGTTGAGTTCCTTATTACAAAAGCTCCTCTGTTTCATGAAGAAATGTAGCAATCTCTTAAACTTCTATTTCTATTTTAGAGATGATTGTAAAAGTTTATGAATTAAAGTTATTTGGGTACAGAACATGACTGGCTGAAGGACAGAGAGATTATGGGCAACTGCATACTTACTTCCCCACAAATTCAAAGTAAAAATCAATTTCTTTAATCACTGCAAAATTATTTAAATATTCTGAAAGGTCAAAGATATTTAAATGCTTAAATACTTATGAAGGCCACAATAAGAACACACTACAGATGAAGAGAAGGAACAGGAAGATCCAGTATCCTCAGACCCTTTGTCTATATCGTGGAGAATGTTTTACAGCAAGGTAAGTAGAAAAGCAAGTTGCAATTTTTCAAGAAACAACTTAATTAAAAGGAAAACCACACACCAACCAAAAAAGCCCCACCAATCCAAGACTTCTCAACATAACTGGGAAGCAACAAAAAATAAAGATTTGAATTATTCAGCATCCCAGATGTTTCCATATTTTCAGTGCTAAAATAAATATAGTAAAAAGTCCCTTTGTGGAAGAGGAATTGATGTCATTTCACAAGCCAGGAAGTCGCAATGTTGTCTTCTAATCGGTATGTGTAATTCTCTTTGTAGCTTTTGCAACCAGAGCATTGAGGACAGCAGCAGGATATTCCTTTTTCGTAATATCTATGTTATTTAATGTGTTTTTCTTTTTATCATTATTGCAGATTGAACTTTCTCATAGCTCTAAGCTGTTCTGTGGAATGACTGGATTTATTTTCTTCAGCTCTGGGCATACACGGACCCTATCTATATGCCAGTGTAGATAAAAACAGACCATAAACTGTAAGCTCTTTAATCAAACCCAGGAAAAAACAAAATAATAACTAGAATAAACTAGAAACAAGAATCAGAATTATGGTCCCTTTAGATCACTTCTGTGTAATACATATAATCAATATCATTGACTCTAATTAATAACTCTTCATATTTTGAATCTAATTTTTTTTTTTTTTTTTTTTTTTTT
>VZRR01001053.1:95585-188716 GCA_013398015.1 Oreocharis arfaki
TTTTTGTTTGCCAGAGGGGAACTCATGCTCTCTTCAGTGAGAAAGAATCAGGCAGCCACTGTACTCTCCTGCCTGCCTGCAGAGAGGTCTTTTGTGTTTACATGCACCTCTGGGATAATTTAATTTCTTTACTACTAAAACTCATCTTAAAATGTTCTCTCGAAAAGAACTGAGATTAATTTTTACCCTCTGGATCTCATATAAGGGTGAGTATCAGTGTGCAATAAGAAAAACAAACAAAAAAGAACACAAAATTAAAACAATAAAAAGAAAAAAAAATAATCTATGGAGTAATACATCAATCTTTGACATATTACAGAAATAATCCTAAGTCTGATCTTAAAATACCTTCAGTCTTTTCCAATAAATCTGGTTTATTCTTAAACCTCCCTCCCCACTCCCCAACACTAAAATCGCTAATATAAGTACATTTACTTACAGGACCAACAAGACACTGCTAAGTTGCATGTGTACCAGTAGATTTCTCCTTACTTGCCCTGATCAGGAGTATTACTAGGCTATCTCTCCTGCACTGTCTAGCAGTCTTCATGAAGTTTTATTTCATAGTATTATCTACTAGCCTTAATGAAATTTCTTCATATATCTCTAAACATCTTCCCTCCTGGAAACTTTTACAGGAATTAATCACTAAGTTCAAAAGCTACCAGGAGAAGGAAGGACAAACAGATAAATGAACTGATAATCACATATGTGCTTGTTATTCATGTACTGATATGCCTAACCCTCAAAACCTAATGTTGATTTCAGATTTCTCCCACAATTTCTGTAGTTTAAACTGTATGTAACTGTGCTGTGTATTAATATACTACATACTCTCAGTTGTCAATATATATGGAAATTAAAATCAATGGACAGCTTAGAATTACATGGGTATATTACAGTAAGAACATATACTCAGTATAATTTTTCTGTTGTATTGCAGACAGCTGGCAATCAATATGTGCTTTAATCTATTTGATAAACATTTTGAAATTGTATTTTTCATGATCTCTATATGAAATTTGGATTCATATTAACATGTTTTTCCCAGGTGACATTTTTCTCTATCAGTGTTCATAATGATCTGGGATAAGCTTTTTAGTTGGATATACTCAAGAAATTTTTCTGCTTGTCTGATGAGTATGACAAACTTTTATCAAGCTCATTTTTCACAATTCGGCAGCCTGTGTTAGGAATCAGTGGTCTTTGGCTATATAGATCGCAAAGAATGTGTTGGAGCAGAAGGGAGAATGATGACAGTGGTATACAAGTAAGGAAAGTGATGACCCACAGAGTTGGATTAAACAGATTCCAGAACATCCTCGGAGTCAGTTATTAATAATGACACTCTTACAAGTGTTTGTAATGGTTTTTTAAAGAACTTGGCTACCATTTCAAAATATGTTGAGATGTCTAATCAGTATTTCAGTTAATTCTTAACTGGAAGTCATCTAACAGTTAAATTTGCTCTCAAGAAACCTAAAAGTTCTATTATCTGGTGTCAGGCAAATGCTGTCAAGAGTTAGCAAGGTGGGACAAAGGAAGTACTATGTTTGGTTTACATTCAGAAAGGAATGAATCAAATATTAAAACCTCTTCATGCTGTTGCTGCCAATTCATTCCATCTGTACATAGAACATGTAATTTTTCTCTCCTTTGTGCCTCAAAACTGTCAAGATGTCATTTGTCAGGTCAGGCTTTCTAAAGCCCTAGTGTGAAGCATCTTGGACACCCTGAAATAGTTTTTTCTAAATCACACGGTTTGTGGGAATATATTCTGAGTAACACCTCAAAAGTTAGCACAGTACCTCCAATTCATAGAACAGAATCACAGAGTCATAGAATCGTTATGGTTGGGAAAGACCTCTAAGATCATCAAGTCCAACCATTCACCCAGCACCACCATGTTCACCACCAAACTCTGTCCCTAAATGCCACATCTACACACTTTTTGAACGCTTCCAGGAATGATGATTCCACCACTTCACTGCGCAGCCTGTTCCAGTGCCTGATCACCCTTACGGCAAAGCTATTTTTCCTAATATCCAATATAAATCACCCCCTGGCACAGCTTGGTGCCATTCCCTCTTGTCCTCTTGCTTGTTTCTTGGGAGAAGAGACCCACATCCATTTAAATCCTCCTTTTGGGTAAATGTATAGAGTGGGGAAGTCTCTCCTGAGCCTTCTTTTTGCCATCACTTTCTATTCATACCAGCATTGGTGACAATCCCTACAGAGCAGCAGATACACTACAGGCACCTCAAATACTACACAACATTGTTAGGAATAGGCTGTTATTCTCAAACTAGCTGAGAGCAATGATTAAACAAATGGAGGTATTTGTCCAGAGAAGAGAAATTTTCCATGTCTCCAGACTTGTTCTGTTCTTTTACTCCTTCCTTCTGTTCCTTGTCTTTTAAAGAACTATTTATCCATGCACAGATCTTCCCTCTCAGCTTTTCAGTTCACTGAAAAGGTTTAGGGAAAGGACTCCTTCAAAGGCACAGAGCTATCAATGAAATCAGCCTCATCTATGTGTTTGTTGATGCCTTCAGCCATCTTCAAGATACTTTTAAGGAAAGACTTCCTTTTACTCCATTCCAAATAGAATATGTTTATCTCATTCTCTATTCTTACACCTCCATTCTTTTGCCTCATGAAGACACTGAGTTTACAGACCTAAAGTCTCCCTGAGCCTTTCTAGAACCTTTTTAAAAGTTTGCTTTCATATTTTCTGTCTTACAGGTCAGGAGCCAAGGTCTTTTTCAGACCAATCTATAAATGCTCTCCTTCAACCATTCCTCCAAGAAGGATTTTAATGTGAGATTTTCTTCAGTTTCTTCTTCACTGAACAGGGCACACAGAAGTTGTTTCTCTGTGATAGCCTTGTCCTCCCTGAGTATTTCCGTAACCTGCGTGTCAAATGTCCTTACAGACTCTCTGAAAGTCCTCTTGTAACTCAAGTGCTGAAACAAGGATCCAGTATGCAAGGAAGGGGAGATTGGTTTGGTTAACTGCCATAGCTCTAGTTGCTATCTAAAATAAATTACATACTTTTAGGTGTATGTTCTTCAGACTCCTATCTGACCAGTGTAGCTGCATACAAAGCATTTTGCAACACTTTAAAAAACACTAGCACAGACAAAATGTTTTCACTTTGGCTAATTAACTTTAGTGGTGCAAATAGATTCCAAAATTGCTGATAAAGCCTGCTAATTAGCAGAATGAATAGCAGGAAAAAATTACAACTACAACAGGCACAATCACAAGGTGAATTGAGATAGCTCCAAAAGGTATTCTATAGCTCTACTACTGTGCATCTACGTAGCATGTTATTTTAAATGAATTACAATTTAAAACTGATTATGATTTTGTAATATTCAAAGTAAAAAAATTAATTTCCTGACTATCATTTTCTGACATATTTTGAAATAACTTTATTGCTCATATTTTAATTTACTCTTTCCTGTGTTCAAAATATACTCTAGAGTACATACGTGCTTTGTGGATGAACCTACAGATTTTGTACACCATACAAGAAGCAGATTTTAGGTTATGATTGTGTGGAGGGAAAATTAAATGCTGGCAGTGAACATGACAAAATTTTCTCTTTCGAAGAATGTATTTCAAAAATCAGATGGGTTTAATACTGGGAACATGAAGACAAATAGAAGTCACTGAACTGGCAATAGTGCCATTTCCATGATAACCTGCCTACTACCTACACCTCTGCCTTACTACCAGATTTTGCATTTAACACACTTCTTACAAATTCCTTTACAGTTTGTATACTACATCTCTACATATTTTAGAAACAAAAAGCTGTCCATCAATTATTGAAATACAGCATGATGCTTGGCAAAAACTGACATGCCTTCCTATGTGCAAAGAGAAGTTACTAATCATATGAAGAAAAGACTACCATTTCCAGATGATTGCAGTTATATCATATTTATTAATTTTTTGACTTCATTCTCAAATGTGACTGGAATATTATTGGAGCGCTATGGATAAATTAGAAATAGTCACATGAAAATACAACCTCTTTTTGCAAATTCTGATGCACACGTAGCAACAAAAATAAAAAAAAACAAAAACAAACAACTTCCCTTCTCTAATGCTTTTAATCTCCTGCCTGTCATTATAAAAGATGCCTGTTTTGAACCTGGCATGTTCTAAGATAACAGAAAAATTACATCATAAGTGCTCCTAAGCAGCAATATGAACAATGCAGAAAGTGCACATGACTTGCAGGATTTTTTTTTCTGCATGGAATGACTATTTTTTTATTCTCCTCAAGAAAAATAACCCTGTACAAAAAGAAAATTCCTACTTAAACCCCATCAGTTTTGTTCCCTAATACAAGTTATTTTTTGCAGCAAAGGAAGTTTCACCCTGCAACCAACCTACCTTTTAATAGTACAGCCTGCCACTGGAAAGATCTCACAATACATGGTGAAGATATGAGGTAATACTACATGGAAGAAGACCTGGAGCAATATTTCTCACACACCAGCCCTTCTTAATCAGAGAAGGCCATTGGAGCATCCACGTATTGCAAAGTAATGTGCTATCTAAGGGAGGCAGGTCCCAGCACCACACAGAATAGCGGATTAACTTCGCTTTTCAGTTATGTTGTGTTTAAAACACAATTTCCCAAATCTGTAAATCCACATACACACTAAGTTAGTTTTTCTTCACTTAACATTTATCTTAAGTTCAAGTTAGTGAATTTGAGCCTATGGACACTATCCATGTTCACCTCTGGGACTGTATAACAGCCCTTGGTCTGTTTTACTAACCAGTCAAACATATCCATGTAAGTGTTTCTCAGTTCCCAGCAACAGGCATTTATTATCTCTGCTTTGAATATCCCAATCTGATCAACAAACGCTGCTACCTTGTTATTCACTACCTTCTGCAGACAAAGGTTTGCAATATAAGTTTTCTCTTTGAGGAAAAGACAAAATCACAGCTAGGACCCTGCAGTTATCCAATGGCTCTAAGAGAGTACACAAACTGACTCCCTTCCTTCCCCACTCCCACTGCTCCTTAGACATTTCCATGAGCTGTGGGATGCTGAAGAACAACGCAGGCAAACCTAAGCTGTTCCAACTCTCCCTATTCATTTCAGCACAAGTTTATCACTCTGCACTGAACTCCTCTCCAAGCAGTTTTCTGAGACAGCCTGCAAACAAGAGGCTGCATGGAAAATAGGTGACTGTTACAGAAGACTTCAAAATTGACAGGCAGGTCAGTTGCTGAGTGGCCAGTTAGATGGGCAACACCAGCAGGTCTGGCTTTTGCAAGAGCACAAAGATGGGTCTGGCCCCTGCCATCAGGGCTACTTGAAGCAGAAGCATGAGAAAGACTATGAGCAGCAGCTCACCGGAGAACTCTTTCTGGCCTCAAACCACAAGGAGGGAAGCCACATGCTGTGGTCACAGGACAGGTGGAAAACACCCCAACACTTCATTGCTTGAAATGCTGTAAAAGGGACAAAATGAGTAACGGTTGAAAGTGCCGGGACAGGATTGCAATGAGTAAGGAACTTGGCTTCCTGTAGCCAAGGCTTAAAAATTCCTGGGTTTTATTAGTGCTCCTTAATTCAGTTACTTTGCTTATATTTTTCAGTTGGTTGCTCTGAAGAGTCTTTGCTTTGCTGTCGTGCACACAGTCAAAGTTATGACTTTCTTTAGTCTTCCTACGGATTTCTTCATCTTCCTCCACCTCCACTTCTTTGCACTGAACAGGAGGTGTAGATAGGGTCCATGGAGGTAACACACAAGGGGACAGTGAATTGCTTCAAAGTAGTCCTTTGCAAGGCACTCTTCAGTAGAAGCAATGAGCAGCAATATTAGAGATATTAGAGACAGCTAGCTGGGCAGCACTGGAAGGAAAGTACAGAGGTACGAGTTGTGCACAAGGCCACCATCTTTGCCAAGGCAAATGCAGACCCAGATGCAGAACAAACCAGCAATGAATAGAAAAGAAATTCATGCTTTTCAGAAAATAAATCCTTGTTACTCTTGATCTGTTCCTACTCTGAAACAATGTTCATCAAAAGTGCTTCACACATTGACAAAGAAAACAGTTGTATGACCTTTTATTGGTGTTTTGTGGAGCTGCCAACACTTGCCGGTATGGCTGAGGGCAGGTGTATCCCCACTCCAGTGAGCAACGTGTACAGACCTGTCTCTAATTAGCACTGTGCTGAACATACTCATTGCCTGCCAAGTGAAAAAAAGTGTTGTTTGTAAACAACACACCAAGGCAGTGCACTGCTACAGAGCCCCAGAGATTATTTCCTGGAAATGTTTTTTTTTTTCCTCCAGCAAAATCTCAACATTCTTCCTTTCATCCCATCCTGCTCTGGGAAATTGCAGAATCTCAGATAATAGGAAACTGTCTTTTAGTGTCTGAATTCATCCTAAAAAGGGCAGTTAAATAATAAAAATGAAGTGCACTCTATGTTAGCAAAAGTTTACCACAGAAAGGGAGTTATATTAGCTCTGAAACTAGAGAAGAATTCTGGGCCACTGTCTTCTGTACAACACCACCACCAAAATAAGCAATTTTCTATAAGGAATTAAGTGGTCTTCTCTTGTTAAGAAACTGGTGGCTTTTTTTTCCAAAACCTGTCTCCATTTCTGGATCAAAAACTCTTTTGATTGATATTCTCTCCACATTTGCCATACCACAGAATCCAGATCATCTTTTCTAAATCAGAATGCCTTGGATATGGCCTCAGACGCAAAAGATTCAGCACACTATTTTTCTCATTAGTTTTTTAGAGACCTCAGCAGAGATCCAGTTGACAGTCAAATTCAAGGACATGATGGGATGCAACCACAAGAGCTGAGAGCTCTTACATTACAAGGACACTCTTGAGTGTCTTTAAAAGCTCATCGGAACATGGGGAGGTTCTTGAGTTCTGCAAGAAAGCAAATCTCACTCCTGTCTTCAAGGAAGGCAACATCACCTTGATCTCTGGGAAGGAATCCTCCTAGAAAACATTTCCAACCCTAAGAAGGACAAGAAGGTGACTGGGATTAGCCAGCATGGAGAAATGAGGGAGAAATCATGCCTGAACAGCTTTTATGTGATGAAATGACTGGCTTTGTGGCTGAGGAGGGAGTAGTTGATGTGACAGGGCTTTGAGCACACTCACAAACCCTAGCAGCCCTCAAGAGCCTCACCTGGAGCTTCTACTGATATCCCCAGGCCAGGGAGCTCTACATAGGCACAGCCTGGGGCCTTTAGCTCCCAGCTGCGCTGTGCTGGAGGAATGCTGGTTTCCAGTTAAGCTGTGCCTGGCCACAGACACCCTTGAGTTGTGGGCTGACCTGATCTCAGCCCTGCCTTGTCACTGTGGATGTGCCCAGCAACTGCTGGATGTGATCCTGACCTATGCCTGGGCTTTCTGGCTTGACCCTGCACCCAGTCTGCTTGCCATGATTTTGCCTTATGGAGGTCTTGCCTCATGGTTGAACCTGGCTACGGTCTCTGGGCTTGCCTTGCTCAGGTGCTGGGGGGCTGAGATCAGAGCAGTGAGACCCTGGCCCTGTTGCCCTGTTCCTTATCTGCTTCCTTGCAAAGAGCTCTGAAAACAAATGCCATTCAATTCAGTCAATGTTCACTAAAATAATATGATTCACACAAGAACTTCAGTTCACTGCCTTCAATATTTTCAAGCAATTTCACTGGATTCAGGTACTGAAAACATAATAAGAGCTTTATAAACAAGCAATGACAGGGAAGATTGAATACATGAGATATATTTCTATTTGTTACACATTAAAATAGCATACTAAGGCAGTAAGAGGACATAATGTCAATGCTATCTAGTCACTTTCCATAGTGGAGATCCATCAGCAGGAACATTCTGGTCAATTAACACATCAAGTTTCATCCATGTTTCATCAAAGTATCTTTTATTTACAGAATAAAAGTGCACTGAAGCATTTTTAGTTTTTAAAAACATAATTTCCAGGTACTGTAATTACACACCAGGAATGTTTCATATGGATTAATGCTGAAGAGTTGCATCTGTATCATCATTTCTAAAACTCCTCAATGTCTCCATACATGGGCTTCAATCATTGCTTTCATATATGCTTTTATGAATAACAATTTATGTCTGTGCGTCAGCTTGCAGAATAAATTATTTCACTATACTAAAATACAAACATAACTATCAGCTTTAGCATATATATGCAAAACAGTTTTCACTATATATCCGTATATTGGTGGAAATCCAAAAGTCCATGAACTGTCACATGAAGTACTACTGAGTTCATCTTCTAAACTGCACAGACGATATAACACTGGGAACTTAAGCAAAGTGCAGTTTTGACTAATACCAGTGCTAACTACTAGGAAAGTTGATTTTTTTTCTTAATTTCAGACTTATTTCCCTAAGAAAGCAAAATTACAAAAAATGTTGAAACTTTTTTTTTAAGTGACATAAAATGACTGATATAGTCATCAAATCTTTCACTAATGTCCATATAACTTATGGTACATTTGCAAACAATTGAGATAATGATACTATATATAAAAATATATGTAGACTTTAAAATGCTACATTTAGTTTGGGAAAACAAATGACCCATTTAATATCAGAAAAGATAAAATTCTAGAGCTACCAAAAATACCTATCTAATATATCTATACCAATCTAATCCTAAATATTTTTTAATGATCAAACAGTTAACACCACTGTGAAAAAAATCTACAACACTAAGAAGCAACTCACATATAAAGTAGTAATTGATGAATAATGGCTGTTTCATCTTAATCAAAACACATCTTGCTTAAGAAGCATTATTTTATTAGTTTGGTAAAAGCCTAAACAAAACATCATTTTAGCAAATAACAAGCTGCACCGCCATATACTAAAAGGCAAACACCACAAATCAGTTACACAGCCTGCAGCTAATGAGCATGACTGAGAGACACTGGTGTATTACAAATTGTGCTACACATCCTTTCAAGGTGGATCTGTGTGGCAGACACCTAACCACAAAACTTCAAGACCAGAACCCAAAGCCCCAAAGTTTAAAGCCTCAGGGAATAAATCCCTTTGACCAAGGACGCACAATTCAACAGTAAAGCAGTGGTTGTTTATCATTGCCAGCACACTACACCATTAAGTGTCCCAGCAACCCTTCCTGAATTAAATCACATGCTCCAGTACAGATAACTCTCAATCCTATTACCACTTTCCTACCCTTAATTCTCTCAGATGATCTTTGTGATGTCACACAAAACACGCTGTGATGCTGTTATCCTCTCTGGGACAGAGCTGTAGCTGCACACCACAGTCAGAAATTCTCTTTTGAGGTAAACTACTGAAGCGTTCAAAACACTCTTAAGAGAAGAATTACTTCAGGATCACGAGTGTAGTTTACCCTGAATCCCACTTCTGCCATACTGGAAACTATCCAGGCTTGCAAGTGCTTGATTTACTTCATAGCAGTGAACCAAATACATTGCTTTTACAAAGTGTAGCATGACCGTACCTCAAGTATTACACACAGCAGTGGTCTACTCCTTCCAAAAGGGATGGAACAAGATAAAAAACATGTGGAGAGGAGAGCTTGGTAAAAAGAGAGTATTATCCTTGGCATTCTTCCAGACAGTGTGGTTGGTGACTAGGCTGCCCTTCAGCTGGAGCAAGCTGTCCCAGCAGTGAGCAGGGAGGATGATGTCTCACCCAGCTGCCCTACAGGCTGCTGGCAACCTGCAGTACCTTCGACTAAAGAACTCCAGATGCAGCCTCACACGCACACGTAGGTGCAGTAGCAGTGAGGATAGCACAACATACCGTGCCAGTCTAATGAAAATGTACACATCCAACAGATCAACCAACTTCCATTGAAGTACAGCTGGACAACCGGCTCTTGCAGATTTGTGCCACATGCTGCCCAAACTGTGCTGAGAAATGAGAGAAATTCAAAACCAGCCCCTGTATTTTTATTCTTCTAACCCACCAAAAGTAGCAATCTGAGGCAGTGGTTCTGTATCAGGTATGCTAAGAATGTAACTAACTCAAATGCTATGAAGGCAAATGCTTTTCCCCTGGGATTTCCTGTATTTAAAGCTCAAAAGCATCTTTTATAAAGTATTGCAAAGTGCTGCAAAATAATACAAAGTTACTTTTGCCTCGTTTCCAATACCTGAAACCTCACAATCTTTTAAGTGTTTATATGCAGAAACTTTTTAAAAGGGAAAATAATAATTGTTGTCTGCTAAACTGATGTAGAACTGTGGCAGTAAAACCACATTTGAAGTACACGTAGACATCATGCAGTCACTTCTCCCATGCAGATCGCTTCAACTTTGTGTCACCTTCCCACCCTAAAAAAGTAATTATTTGAGTTTGGAAAGTAAGTCTCGAGTAAAATTCTCTTTGTTTACACACAGTATCAAAGTTGTACTGCTATTAAATAAAGTATCTTTATGTTTTGCTTTCTTACAGATAATCCAGGCAATCAATAGGTAAAAATAAGGGATGTTAAGCAGAGAGCTATTAGACTAGCTGGGTTCCCAAGAGCAGTTTTAGCAGATTATAGGCACGGAAATGATACTATCAGGTGTTTGTGATTGGCACACACCCACTAAATATCAGATGAGAGGGGGCCAAAACTATCCAGATTTTAAAAATCAATACTCAAACTTAGCTGAAAAGACAGTAAGTGCTTCCATGCTTTTAAATATCGTAAGTTTTACTAGGACTTTTCAACATTTCTTGCTTGTGAACAATTGCTATATGTGTTCAATAAATGATTAAATGAATGGCACTTAAAGTAAGATTTTTTTTAAACAAATACCAAAATGATCAAAGAATAATCAAACTAAGAGTTAGTAGGAATTAAACTAGTTCACTAGTTCATAGAATTAGAACAGTTCACTAATATATTTAATAACTGTGCACTAAAAGCAAATTAAAACTTGTTCTAAAAGCATCTCAAGTAAGCTCTATCTGGATTTAATGAAATTTTATTCAGCAGTCTATTCTTTCATAAATTCTTTAGAGGCTTGCCTACTTTTATATATTGTAGGAAATATTAATCTGATATTTAAATAATTCTCTATCAGTCTTTCAACACTAATTTAGCATTCAGTACAGAACCCATCACAAGCAACATGCTTAGAGTCAGTTTGAAAATGCTCAAGAGACAAATCCAAGCAACCACCAGTAGTCAATTCCAACAAAAATTAATAATAATAAACCACCTCACAAACCAAGAAATTATAATTTCATATGCTAAAAAAACCCATATAAAAATAAATAAACTATAGCACAATAGTTGGAAATACACTGAAAATTTCTATTAAGGCTGAAGGAAAAAATTGATCTCCTACCCCAACTAGAGATTAGTGTCAGATGAATAATTAAGGACTGAAGTACAAAGGGAATACAAAGATTATTGCCAAGTAAAGATACAGAACAAAGATAGTAAAACATATAAAATGTTGCAATTATTGATAAATTACCTCATAGTAGAAGAAAATGTATAAAATTTTAAAATACAGAAATTATTATATTCACCATAATAACTGCCATATTACTCATACTTGAGATAATTATTCAAAGCAAATCAACTGCCTGAAAGACTCAGATTAAAACAGGATGCTGACCAAGGTGGTTATAAAAACACCTTTTCAAGGACATGTCTAAGAAAATCCCTCACAGTTACAGACAAGGCTGCAAGATGAATCCTGGATTCTAAACATCTCCCAAAATTAACAGTTTGTAGCACATAAATAATTTTTATGTTTCCCCCATTTAGTATTGTCTGCTTGTTTTAATAGCTTGGTATTTGCTACATCAAAAATATTACATCCCCCCTTCCATTAAACAACCTCTCGTCTCCCCAGTCCTTATTTTTCAAAGAAAATTAACAACATATCCGGGACAGGAAAAGTAGAATAAAATTAGCAAATTACAGAGCTGCAAACCATCTTGCTCTGAATCATGTGATGGGATGCAGGGGTGCCTTCTGGCTGGCACTCCCCTCCCAGTAAGGAAGAGAAAGGAAGTAGGAGAAGGGGGTGCCCCACAAGGACCCTGCCCTTGCCTCTGCTGCATTCCCCTCTCTTCTGCGAGCCCCAGGCAGCCTGCCCAGATCCCATGCTAGAGTGGGTCCCCAGGCAAGGAAGAAATTACAGGCTGCACAAAAGAGCATGTAATACAGGAGCTGAAGAGAAAAAAAAAAGAACAACACAAAAGGGAGAGTAGGTGGAAAATGACTAAGTTTAATGTGCTGCATTTTGGATGAGACATGCATGTTACTGCTGTTAAAAATAAACAAACAAATTAAATACTCCAGATTTGCCTCCCGTCTAGCATGTTTATGGTAGTTACAGGAACTTCTATCATATCATGGGAAATGTTTCCATAACTGAGGAAATTTAAATCACATTTGAATAAAGATGTTTTGGAAACAAGTTAACTGCACGTCTTTTACTTGCCTGTGCTGTGCTCAGTTGCTAGCTTTCTGAGGAACTACTGCAGCAAGGGACTATCAAAATAGCGTGTGACGTTAACTGAGACATGGTGATTTGGTCTTTAATTAAGGTCAGCATGACCTAGGTCATGGCAAACATCTCCGAGCCTTAATGATGACGCGAAAATCCATCCACCTGTTAGAATCGAATTTCCTCTATGTTAAAGACACAAATCAATCCGGATTCGAAAGCGCAGGTATAGCAGTGTCAGACTGGATACAGAAAGGCTCTTTAGAAGCTCTGTGACAGACAAGCAGAAACAGATTTTGCTTTTCTTCTTTCTGTGCTGCTTTCAAAGGTTGTCAAAGGCAATCATCATCAACACTAGCTGCATGGGGAGGGAGCCAAAAACCTTGATGAGAATTGTCAGGTAAGGAACATAATATTGATCTCAGCAAAACTGTGGCACCAGATGATCCTTGCAGCTCCTTCTGGCTTTGTAATCTCCACATCAGTCTTTACTTCTGGTTGAACAGCACACTTTAGACCCTAAGGTACCTTCTGGCCCTGGACAAGTAAGGGTCATAATGATTTCCAGGCTCATGCTGTATAAGATACCACACATCTCATGTTGCAGATGCAAAGTCATTAAATTCCCCACAGTGCAGGTGGAGACAACAAACAAAATTACAATAAGGAAACCCATTAAGTTATATTGATTTTTTTTTAAACTTTAAGAAAGCAAGATGATTTTTTATGTACCATATGAAGGATCCTAAAATACATAATGATATTCATCAGATCTGCTCAGAATAGATAAGAATATGGCCAAATACAAGATGTTATTTTCCACTCCAGACCTGAGCTTTTCCTTTGCATTAACTGTCTTCATGCTACAAATGTAACATGGGATGTTTGAGGTCAAACTGTATGACCCCACATATTAAAATCAGCGTTTAACCAATAAGGAAATGGAATTAATGGAGGCGTACAGCATAAAGACGACACTTCAAAGGACTTCAAATAAATCAACAGGACTTCAAGAGACGAAGCCAGAGAGACACAGGTCAGCTCTTCTGAATCTCAAAGCAATGTACCATGGCACTTCGGCACTGATGAAATGTTATCACTGTTCTACCTTTGGAAAACACAGAATTTTAAAATAGTTATGTAACTGAATATAGCTTTGGATTTATTTTCTTTTTTTTTATCCAGCTCAATAAAATTCACAGAAGTAGAAGAGAATTAACTTCTGTTATATGTCTTTGATTTTGATTCTCTACAACACTATAGGGAAAGGGGAAAACAAAACCACCCAAAACAGTATTAATCATATTTGCTGTTCTATTTCCAAGAGCTTGCTTATATAAGCGTCACAGTGTAGGAGACTTACCAACTTTTAAAAATAAATTATTAGTTTTCCATGCACACTATGGTTTAGCACTGTTCCTTACCAGCTTTCTCCACCACCCTAAAACACTGTAATGCAGTAAACGGCAGTAAAAGAAAACTGAACCTCTACAGCCTCAGTGTATCTAGGAGGTGTATCTATGTATGACTTTCTTGTCCAAGCCTATTCTGCCCCTCTCAGAGGCAGCACTGTGTTCACAAGGTCTGTGATTTAAGCTATGAGTAAGTCCAACTTGATGGTCCATTGCTGACATGATGGCAAAATACACAAACTTGATGAAGAAACAGAATTTGTGGTAAGAAGGCTTTCTATACTTGGGTTCAGACTTACAAAAATGTCCTGTGATATTCGGACGTGTTTAGTTCCAGCTGGACTCACTGAACTAAAATGTAAGGTACTTGGACACAAATGTAATCAAAAAACCTCACTAACCACAGCTAAAACACAACAGTATAGTCCAGAGACTTTGATTTGCTATTAAAAAAACATATGCAGAAGAGAGAAAAATTATATATTTATCTATATTATGTACATTATATCTATAATTTTGCATGTTATATATACACACATACAGGCACTACTAATGACAAGACCTCATATAATGGGAAGAATTTCATCACTGCTAAAATGCTGAATGCCACAGAACATACCATGAACTTTCCCTGAAAAATTCTGGAATTAACTCATTTCCAAAATATGAACAGATCTGCAATCCTACAAGAAAATATGTATGAGTTTCAAGCCATACACACTGCAGTTCTACTTTGATCCATGTCTTGGACGCTTGTTAAGGGAAGATTTTAATACCTGAAACATAACACTCCTTTGAGACAGTGCTTATTGCTCTTTTGTGAACTGACTTTGTCAGGACGAGGCACAACATCCATAATGCATTCTGAAAATTTTCTTAGCAGCAGCTACACAATTATCACTGCCTTCTTTTGGCATCCAGTTAAGGAGACAGAAACTGCATTATCATTCAGACACACTGCAATTTTTTTTTTAAATTCATTTCTATTTATATGTTCTTTCGGTGAATACATGTTTTTTAAATAGGGATAGAATTACTTAGGAAAAAAAAGAAATATCAAATTTTTCCTCCTGGTCTAAGAAGGATTCTTTGCTTCTAAGTACAGATTTTCATTTCCCACATCTCTAGTAATATGGGTATAGAAGCATTTTTTTTTTCCTATTCGACTTCACAACTCTTAAATTGGAATTGTTAAAAAAAAATAATAATGGTAATAACCCAATAAGCAATAACCCTGCAGAAACAAACCTAGCTGCTCAGGTTTTAGCATAATACAGTATAATCAGAACCACTATTTTCTCCTTTAGAATTATTTTTAGTACAAGCAGACCTCAACATTTTAGCTTCTGACATGAAAAGCGAACATATTTATTTCTCTTACTTCACCCTAATTAATGCATAACAGTTCTTCTGAACCTCCTTCACAAACTACAGAATCATGTGCATTTTGTTAAGCAAAATGTTCCAAGTCTTCCCCTCAAGATTGCATGGGTCAGGTCACAGATTTTTCATTTCCTTCAAAAGTAGCATTTCAGCTAATTTGAGCTTGCCTTGAGCATCAGCCTAGTCACTTTTTTTCTCTTTATTCAGGGTCATCAGAATTTACAATGACCTACTTCCTTACTAAACAAGCATGTTATGAAGTATTAATAGATTTTCTGTCTTACAGACTGTGCTTTCACACCATGTAAGAGAAAACTTTCAGATCAGAGAAAGGCAATAAGGAAGATCAAAGGTATGGAATGGCTTCTAAACAAGGAAAGATAAATATTTTTCAGTTCTCCAGGCTGGGAAAGAAATGATGGGGGAGGTGTGACAGAGGTTTATAAAACCGTAAATGATCTGGAAAGTGTGAACTGAGCTCAACTGTTCAGTCTTTTCCAATGTAAGAATTTGGGAGAGGAAAACAAATGACAGGTTTGAAACAAGCAAAAGATGGTTCTCCTTACAACACAGGTAAGCTGATGAACTCTCTGTCACAAAAAGCTGTTAAGCAAGGTGCACTATACAGAATGATTAAAAAAACCCCACATAAATCAAAATCTTTAAAAGGCCCGGCTAGGTCAGAAAAAGAAGCAAAAAAAAAAGGTTTGTAAGAGAGAATTAGTGAAAAATAAGCAAAAATTGATTTCAAACCAAGGTGTGAGGGAAGTAGAAAGAAGATATAAATCTTGGGAGAAAACTTCCAGCAATTTACAAGGAGCAATTTGAATTTGGAAAGCAAAAAAAAAGCAGACTTCACAGAATCACAGAAGGGTACAGTTGGAAGGGACAACAGTGGTCATCTGGCCCTAACTCTCTGTTTAAGCAGGGTCATCCTAAAGCACATGGCACAGGATTGTGTCCAGATGGTTCTTGAATATCTCCAGACTTCTGACTCTTGCTAGTCTATAGTCAATGCTAACCAAAGGGTGCCACTTGCAGAGCGATCAATCTGATGGCAAACAGTCCTAGTTTTCAAGAAGGGAAGGTTTATTTTTCTTTCCATAGTGCAAAAGAAGCCAATTTAACTGCACACGCTTCAACTGCAAAAGAGCATTGCAGACACACAGGAGTACCACCTTGAAGCACTTAAGCCCAACTCTTGCTCTACCTCTTAGCTCCTCAGTTTTCAGAGATACCCCATTGTGCTTCGCATAAAATCATCCAAAATGAGCCTAGCATGAGTGAGAATACCACTACCTTCCTTGTGCTGTTTTCACAAACTAACTAACAAGTAATATAAATTTCTAATAAGAACAGAAGGAACTGTGTCAGATATTTCAGAGATGGAAAGAGCATTCATTACCATAAATCCCTTTCCACAAGCTATATTCGATCTTTCTCAAAAATAATAACAACCTTTCTGGCTTGACTCTAACACTCTGAGCTCACCTCTGCTCTGTATCCTTACATTTCCTTCAGTGACATTGAAGAGGAAAAAAATGTACTCCACTACCTGAATGCTCAATGTCTCTCTAGGGACAGCATTGTCTGCTTAGGCAGTTTGAATCAGAAAATCTTTCCCTTCTCTCTGCACCCCCAGAGCGACTGCCTGCAGCAATCCTTCACTGTCAGGTATCATATCAGTTCAGTAATTATGGAGCAGCACTTCCACACTTATTCTTTTGTCACTCTATACTGTTGTGGTTGCCTGAAACTTTGACACTGCTCAGCAAATGTATAGTGAAAAACCAACTACCTCATCACGCAGTAATACACATGCCTGCAGCTCCCGGAAGGAGACATGAAAGTTTTACGTTTTCTCATGATGACCACAGCTTATGGATTCAGGGTTTACCACATCCCGTGTGTGAATATGAAGGGAAGGGATACCCAGAGGAGAAACTGTCCCTGTGTTATTCACTGTAAAGATATTAAAGTTAGATCTTCATCAAGTTCACCAAGAAAACCACTTCCTAGACAAAAGTCATAATACAAACATACCAAGTTCTATTTGAAAATATGTGGCTCTGGTTTACATTGGAGGTTGCTGACTCTGGTAGCCTGACAGATGCACAGCTGCTGCAGCACCACATCCCCACATCCATCCAGTTGTATGGATGGAACCCCACACATACAGTGAATTTATACACAGAACCATAGCCAACCACACAGATTCACACAGACCGAAAAAACACAAGATCGATGCAGCACTCGGGCAAAGACAAGCTGCACCAACATCCTGGTCCTGCTCTCCTCTCTGGCTGACCAGGATGAAAGCAATTTAGCACAGAATACATACATAGATATGTTATATATCCCTCTAGAACCTGGCCACAGACACCCAATCTGTTAGACAGCCAGCCTCTGGACCATCACCCACCTGCACAAACAGGTCTGTCTCTGGTCTGGCTTGAAGTGCCTGCTTCTTCCAGTAGTCAAGCCAGATGGCCCCTAACCTCCTCAGTATCTAACCCAGGCTTATGGCCTCATCTCCCACTCACGACCAGTGTGGCCTGACCAGTGATCACACATGCTGAGATACACACCCACAAAATACACGTGCAGCTGCCCCAGCTCTTGAGCCCCTCTGACCCATGGCCCCCCTGACCAACAGCCCCCCTGAGTACCAGATGGTACCTAGACCTCTTCATCATCTCCAGCTGCTCCACTACAACACCTGGGACCTTGTGACACAAGGTTTCCATTCTATGGTCTCCCCACACACACAGACAGGCACAAGCACACAGAATAGGTTTTAGAAATGGAGGCTGAGAAGAAGACAGGACAAGCAGCGTGGGTCAGGGAGTGGGCATGGCCAAATAACTGTACTGACCAGCAGCCTGTTAACACACAGCCAACCCCTTTTATTGCCTTGTTCCTCTATTCTCACACATTTGTTCCTCCTCCAAACCATTATGATCCCTCCTTTTCCCCACTTCGGTTACCCCCATAAGCATCCCATCCTAAGTCAGTTGAGTGTCCAATTTGCTCTAATTAGGTTATTGGGGTTCCTTTGTCACTGTTTCCCTGCTCCTTCATATTTTTTCAGATTAGCTTTTAATTAATATTTACGTAACAGTTGATCTGATCTAAGAGTCCATGGAGTTTAGAAAGCACAGACAATGGATATCAGCCAAAGGCTGTGACAAGGAAAATATCCAAAATATTCAAACACATTGTGTAGAGACACATTTTTTCCCAACAGGACCACCTGGTTGCAGCTGCAATGATAATCCCAGTAGTAACATGAGAAGTATTGGAGTCACTGCTGGGGCTGCTCCAGCAGGACTGAAATGGCTCTCCAGCACACCTTCTGCTGCCTGTGGTCTCCTCCTCTCAGAGGAGGGAAAGGGGCAGAAATTTGCCACTCGAGATCCATCAGTATCAGTCTCTCATTCAAGACCGGCACCAGGCAATTAAAATGCAGAGCTAGGTTTAACACTGACTCTGCTAAGGAAAAGAGGGTTGCAAAGTGGGATCTTTATTTGTACTCTGTTCTAACCTTGCTGGAGCTTAGAGGTTACTGACAAAGCCCAGGACTGATGGCACAGGTAGGTCCAGGGAGGATACAGAACATGTTTACAAAGGTTACTGTTTGCTCCCCCACTGTCCCAGGCAGGCCAGCTCTGCTTGTGTGCAACCCCGGGATTTGAGTCAGGAATATTTTTAGCAAATGCAGCTCAACGGAAGCTGAAATAATGTAGTTCAGAGAAAATAACTAGATAATGATTTTGGGGACTGTGTGTGCACTATGTGCAAGAGATTCTGAAGTGACGCAGTCAATACCAGCAAGAGTAGAATGGGAATCATCTCTGCATTCAGATATCATTGGTGCAGCATCAATAAACTGAACCGAGGTGAGAAATTTCCACACACCCAAGGAAAACATTTACTGTCTAAATGATTGGATAGCAGAAAAAAAAAAAAGGTGTCATCTTTGATGATGGAACAGCAAATAAAGCAAAATCTTAGAGCAAATAATAGAGAACATTATTAAAGGTGCCTCATTACCCACCTTTCAACTTTTCAGTACTCTACTTCTTGTACTTATCAGCATTTATGCTTTTGTCTCAATTTTCCCACAGATAATTTAATATTTCTTCTCTGTCCCCTCCTTTTTGCTGTATGTTCTTTTTTATACATTGTGTCTGCACACAGACACAAGTATGTCTGCACTTTCAAGACTTTTGAATTGTTATCTTATGCTTATTTTATTAAAAAAGAAGAGGGGAGAGAGGGAGAGGGGGGCAAGACACTGTCTAAAGATCTTAACCAACTTGAATGTATTTGATTTTACGAAATAAATTAAACATGATAAATGAGTGGATCTAAATAGTCTGTTAGGGCAAAAGAACTGGGGTTGGAATGCCACCTCTTCACTGCTCTGCTAGACCCTGAGGACACCGTCAGTACAGTGACAGCCTCTCCGGGTGTCACACAGGGAGAACACCATCTCCTCTCTCTGCTCCTCCCCACTGGCCTGTGTGAGCTGGCTGGAGCAGGCAGACCACCTGGGAGCATTTCTCCTTGTCACTATGGGCTGTTCTTTCCACAGGCCAAATTTTAATGACTCACTCCACAGGCCAAGCAGTGTGTGTGTCTGTGTGTACATGGAGGTCAGCATCAGTCAGCACTCAGAGACCATCAACAAAACCCCAGCAGACTTCCATCAGAAGCTAAAACTCCATCTCATCACATCCATACTAGAGGATAGGGGATAATTGCACGCCTCTTATTTGCATTCAGAGTGTGAAGCTCTCTCGCACAAGCTGTTGCAAACCTCCTTGAATAATCCCAACAGTTTTACTAAAAGTACATATGTGAGTAAATGATCATCAGAACACAGTGTTTTCCTGTCTGAAAATAATTTGGGCAGGATCTCATCTCAACGTGTCTAGGGGCAAAGTGTAGCAAATAATCACTAGTAAGTAGGACAGACAAAACTGCTGTGGTTAACCTGAACAAATATTGCTGTGACAGAGATGCTACTAAATGGGTACCATACAGAGTGAGACAGTATTCAAGGCAAAGAAGATTACTCTAAGGTGGCCATCAGAAACCTTTTAAATGAACAAATTTCTTCAGAGCAAAACATGATTTATCTCTTTGGAGCAAAAGTCAGTTTTGGCTTCTAAAACACAAAAGTGTGTCTGGGTTGAAGAACTCAGAATCTCATGCTTCAGAATTTGACCTACTCATTTGCATTCATTAATGCTGAAATAGTTTCCCCCAGTTTAAAACTGACTCAATGAACTTTCAAGTCCTTTTTTCCATCCTCTTCTGCAGCAGCACATAGAGGCAACAACTGTTTGAACAACAGGCACTGGGATCTTGAATAGTTAATATTTTGCATGCTCGGAAGTCATCCTACTTTCAGGATCAATAAAACCAACTATTCTTGCTTAGGAGAGAGAAAAATTTCTCTGGGTCAGGTTGATAAGAATTGATAAGGGTGTGGAGGGCATCAGCCCCCTTCTTTAGGCACTGAGAACAAACATCTGCAGGGATGCTTAGGGTAGTTTTTCTCAGGTCTTTGTTTCCTCAGCCTAAGGCCTCAGTCAATGATGGCCTATCAGCCTTAGTTCTGGGCACCCATAAGGGGTTGAATCTTCTGCAGACCTACACTATTTCAACACTGGTAAGTCTCAATTATTTGTTAAAACAGACCAGAGGGCTGTGGATTAACTGTGCTATTGTATATCCAAAGACACAGAAGCTGGCCTAAGGTTCAGATTCAGACAGATCTCTGCACAGCTTTGTGTTTCCAGAGCAGCATGAAAGTGCTTTCATGCAGCCTGAACTCCCAAAGCCCACGGACCTGAGCTAGCCTGATGCAGACAGCTTGATTACTTCAGACCTGTGTTCTTGTAGCTTTGGAGCTGATAGACTGCCACCCATCTGTGAGAAAATACATCCCCAAAGGAACAAAGAAAATAAAACTGCGAATAGATTGAAAACTGTATGTCTGATAAACCACAGCCTATGCTGTTTGCAGACTGCTGCAAACCTGCAACTAATACTGCCCCACTCAGAAACAGGTAAGAGCTAGCAGAGTCCAGGCAAGTGACCTTTCCAGCAAATATGCAGCATACATCCTTTAGTATACCCAAAACCAGTTCTAAACTGATGACAGGTAAACATGATTTATTACACATAACTAGAAAAAGGCACAGGAGAAACATGATTCCTTCTCAGGCCCACAGAGAATAAATAATGATGCCAATCAGTGGGTGTGCAGGAACACAAAAACCTTGAGATGGGAAAGAATACGCACTGCAATTACCAAAGGTGCAATCCCTGTGAAGATTTAGGAATTCATGGATGCACAGAGTCATAGATTCATCAGGGCTGGAAGACACCTACAAGATCATCCAGTCCAACTGTTCACCCAACACCACCACTGTAACCCCTAATCCACTAAACCATATCACCCAGCACCCCACCCAGGTTTACTTCAAGGTTTGCAGATGATGTCCTCCAGCTGTGTCTCTGCTGGTAAACCAGAGTGGAAGGCAGTTTTGTGCTCCATGATCATCACTTCTGTATAGCTGCTACCTTGCTCACTAGCACCATTTAGATCTCAGCAGAGCAGTACTTTCCCAGAGCCTTGACATGTCTTAGAGGACAGAATATGTCAGGAATGTTTTGGAAGAAGTTGACACCTGACTGCCATTTTTGGGGAAGGGAAAAGGGGTGGGAGTTTAGGCAGGTGAACAAAAGCTGTACTGCACTACCAGCTCCAGGGCCAGAGAACAGCTCCTCTTTTACCAGCAGCATAGCTGTAGATGCTAAGAAAAAAAACCCAAAACATGTGCGGAAGTTTACCTCGTTTGCTTCCGGCCTGCACATGCCTATTTGAGAGCATTAACTGATTCCATCACACACAGCATCTACAAGATGGGCACTTGGAGGCCATAGTTAAGGCAGTTCTGCAGCCAGCATTTACTGAAACACATGGCAGAAGTGTGCTGAGGGAAACAAGGGCTGTCCAGGGACTTGCATGAGCACTCACTGCCATGAATGCATAGGAGTGCAAATTTTGGAAGATGACTGAAAGAGGAATGACTTCTACTTGACCAGCAGCTTAGCACTGGTGGATGGCAGGGGCTTAGAGGACAAATAGAAAGACCACATCCTAATGCAGGCATCTACAATAGATGGGGTCTTGAACCACTGCAAGGTGGGTTCTGACTCACCAAAGTTTTCTCTACACAACAATGGATGTTTGTGCTCCTGATCCTTGTTTTATACTGCATCAAAAGCAGCTGACAGAATGGGGAAATGTATTCACATATTGATAGTGAAAGGCATTTTTCACCTCCTGAATTCTTAAAAATAACATGTAGACTTAGACGGTAACTCTTTGGGTACATAAAATGACAAAGCATCACATCTAGAGTGAGTATCATTCACAGAATTTAATGCTCCAGCTGCAATAAAATGAGAACTAATTCGCAATTAATTTGACAAAAAATACCAATCTGTAAAAGTACTATGTAACTGAAAAGGCTGGCCAACATCTGTGAAAATGGAAGGGAATCAGCAAAACTAACTCAGATGAAGTAACTAAGATTCTTTACCCAAGAGAAATTATCTGGACGGACAGTATTAAAAAATTCTGAATTCATGGCTTTAACCTTTTACTGATAAGTTATTTACATTAAAGTCATCCTTAAAAGGATATGGAATACAACTCCCTTGCAAAAGGTATGCTGTATGGGTGACGTTTAGTTGCTGCTCCAGCCTAGAAGTATTGGAATTTCCAAACACATGTTTTAATTTTTTTACAGTTTTGGAAGCATAATAGCCTCAAGATTGAGCATTCTGACATAGACATTTTATAATTTCATGGACATACTGAAGGACTGGGGGCTTGTTCAACATATTAATTTATATTTTGGAAAATCAGAGTTGCTAAAAGAAATTGTCATTTTTAGAATAAGAAGTGTAAGCTAAAGTAGTGTAAAAGTGATAAACAAGTATTTGCTGCTGATAAAAATATTAACTTAAATGAAGTTGACACAAATGTGAATCTGATCCCTTCAGTAAAGCTTAAGAATCAATGCTAACTGGAGTTATTTGATAACTCATGGAGATATTTCCATGATTTAAAAAAAAAAGGAGTCATTCTTACTTATCTTCTGCGCTTTGATAGTTCCCTACACATCTCACCAGAACTATTTTCTATGCATTTCTTAGGTGCTGATTTTGGGCTGCAGGTAAATGGTGCTTTTGAAAACCCACATGGCCACTTGCACATATGATTTCATTTCACAATACAATTCTAGGACTTTCCTGAATCTTCCATCACATTAAGTATTACAGGTCTTCCCTTTAAAGCCTCAGGAACTTTTCAGAAAGTTTTCCACGCCCACATTCTCCATGTTTATGTTTAAATACTATGAAATGCAATTATATGTTCTCCTCCTTATCTATAATCTTGTAAGCAAGTGGACTCTTCATAAGCACATCCAAACTGTACAGATTGTGTTAAAGAATGAGTGAAACCCAAAGTACATCTGCTGATTGTGAAAATTAGTTAAAACCCCACAGCAGATGGCATTTCAATATCTGCCTAGATCAGGCATAAAATCAAGAGTAAAGAAAAGGGGCAATAATAAAAAATATGCCTGCTGCATTGTGCTATGCAGGGCAGAGCCTTCCTCTCTCAAAGTGGCTCCCAGCTGCTGCACAATGTGCTGAGCCCGACTGCTGCTAGGGGGGGAGAGCAAAGGGAAAAAGGCACAAAGTACAGGACAGTGGCAGCTGCTGCTGCAAGGAGTACACAGAACAGAGCCTCCCTCCTTCCCTGGCGGTCACTGCCCTCCACACCTGCAGCAGGAACATCAATCCACCTCGTGAAAATGAGCAGCACAAAGCAGGAGTTGTTTAAGCTGCATTACTTTCATGAATAACCCTTCCCCATCTCCCTCAAAAAAAGGTATTGAAGGAAAAAGGATAAATTCAGCCCACAGTAACAGCTTTTAGACATTCAGACTGAATGAAGTTCCTATGTACTTTAAACTTTCGCTGTGCAGCTTTACAGCCTCAGGGGTTGTACAGCACTGGCTGTACTTAAAGACATGGGCTTTTTTCCCAGACTTTTTTAATAAACATGATTTTTTCTTGCACTGTGTGATAAAAGCATAAACCAATTCCTACTCTATTTCTAAGCCCTGGAGCTGTACATTTTCTTCTTTTATAAGCCAATGAATACTGACGCGTTTTATTTTTATTATTCTGCTGTGCCACTATTACATAAAACAGTTTTTTGTCAATATAATCACCTACTAAAGTTATTAAGTTAACAGATGAGTTTAAAACAGTGTTCTAAACAAAAGGTATATGCCTTTTGCATGACATGTTGCATGGGCATTAGAACCTCTAAATACATATTATATATGACATGTAGTCCATCTTTGAAAATCCTGCTACAATGCTGATTATGAGCTTTTGGAGTATAAAACTTGTTTCAAGATGTGTAGTGATGAAGAAATGGATTTTTTTTTTTAATACAGCTACATTCCCTTTTTCAATTCACTGTTGTTAGGTTTATTTGTTTTTTTTTTCCTGAATAGGCCATAGCCATTGATTTTTAATTTTGTAAGAGGCTGAGCTGATGGCTTAGCTGATGACAAATGCACAAGATCTTGTGGATGTAGCCTTGGAATTTCCCAAATCAAACATTCCTGAAAACAAATTTTTCATTTAGCATTTGTTTTTCTCCCACCACAACAGAATATCATCTTAAGAATTATCCAGGCTATGAGATCACACAAACAAAAGACTTCCATAAAAGTTGTTACAAATTATTTCCTTTTGCTGTATGCATTCCTGAACAGAGTCCAAAGCTGATATAAAATTGTATGTGTGCACACATGCATTCTGCCTAGCTGTAATTTTGTGCCTCTAAAAGCATCCCCTTTTACAGAGCTGCAAGAAGCTGCCAAAAAAACCTCTAAGGTAAAGAACACTACCTACAAAAGAAAAAAAAAAGTTTTTAGTGATTTAGCCAAGGCTTGGAAAACACTTAGCCACAGCTCATGAAAAATGATTGCAAGAGCAACGAAAGTGCTTGCTGAGAAAGTAAAACTAAAAGACTAAAACAAAAAAAAATCACACTCCTCAGATAAATCATAGAGAAAAAGAAAAATGGAAGCTTATACGATGTTTAATTATTTTGGTTACCTCTTTTTTTTTACCAGATTAAGAACAAAATTACCTCTAATGATAGTATCAAGCCATTAGTTGACTAGTTGATAATAGAGCAGGAAAAACACAAGTGTTTGATTAGAATCTGTTCTGTTTTGGGGAAAAACAGGTTATGTGTTTATAGCAAGAGATGGCAGTTAAATATTTTCCATTCCAGAAATAACTGAAAGGGATGTTAAAGCCATGAAAGTCTTCTGAGCCAAATGCCTTAACACCAGAATTAGGGTCATGTTGTCTTGGAGCAGTCATGAAGCACAGAGAACAACATCCTCTGCTTGGCAGGAGTATTCTCACCTGGAAAGACATGGCAGAGTCCCAGATTCCAGAACGTGCTCCTTGTAAAGGTTAGGAATAAAATTTTCAACAGAAAAAAAGCCCCAAAACGTACATACACAGTTATTTTTTTCATGAACTGAGCCTGGAACACAGGACTCTTTTTCCCCCTTCCCGTCAGTGCTCCCACAGCTGTGCACTAAACTCCCCACAGCAGTGCATGGGGAGACTGAGCCGGGTGTTTCACTGCAGAGGCTGTGTCTCGGTGCTGAGCACGGCAGCACACCGACCCCTTTGTAGACCTGGCCCCCATTAGCATTTGGCACAGCTGCAGCTGCTCCTGGCACGCTCCTCTAAGGCAAATGCCCACGATGCAAGAAAGATGTTGATGAAGCACAAGTGAGGACTCAAAGTACAACTGTGAAAGTGATGAAAGGCTTAGCTAGTGCAAAAGCAGGCAGCTCGTTTATTTTACTGACAAAAAGGTTATGAGGCACATTCATGATAGTCTAGAAGCACTCTCATGGGAGAAACAGAAATTGGATCCTGTTGGGTCTGTCAGCCTACCGGCCAAAAAAATGAGATCCAGAAGCTGGATGACAAGGCCAGACAAATTCCTACTACGAAAGACGAACAGAATTCTAACATTGACGCTCAACAGCCGTGGAAAAAATATGAAGGCTTGTGGAAGCACATCTCCAGCATTCCCCATGTTTAAACCAAGGTGGATTCCCTCTCCCCAAATGACATGTAGGTCAAATAGAGACTAGTTCATGTAACCAGTAGAGAGCCTGTTTAAGGATTCTTTATCCCAGCAGGAGGCTTTTATCTCAGTACCTTTAATTGCAACTGACACCAGATAATCAAGAGCATCCTAAGCTTTTCGGCTTTAGGGAAGGCACTTTTTTGATATAAAATCTTACAGAGGGTAACAAAGGAATGACAAAACCAGTCAGGCTCTGCCAAATTTCAAAGTGAGCGAATGTATTGGAACATTGATTGTTCTCTACTCATAGACTGGAGGTATGATTAACTTTTAAAATGCTATGGGATGCCAATCAGTCACTGAAAGATGCTGAAAAATTGAAGAGGGTCCAGCAGAGGCCTATCAAAAGCATTGCAAGGCAGGAGAACCTGACATAAGAAGAGAGACTGACAGAATATTTGTTCAGCCAAGAGAAAATCAGAGAAGATACAATGGAAGCCTCAAAACATAGGAAGTAATTATAAAGGAGATGCAGGTATTCTTTACAGAAGAATGCTTGCTACATATACAAGATGTATATATACATATTATAATATCCTATATCAACTTAAGATATACAATTCACAAATGTTATTTCTCTTTTTGGTGCACCTGGTATCTCTAATCTAAGCCCTTATTTGTGGTCTCGATTTTCAAAGGCAAAGAGCACAAAACAAACATTTTTTGCTTACACTCCAAAGTGTAAACAACAGTAATCTAAGAGTGTACAGAGGGCAAATGAAATGAAATGAAGGAGCATCATTTAGTCCTTTCCACAAATTCACAAGAATGCAGTGCACTCAATACTTCCAGTAACTGCCAAGCTACTTGTAAAACTTAACACATTTTACACAGACAGAATAAAAAACTAGTAACAACCCGGAAACTAAACACTCTAGACAAATTTACAAATTGCAGAAAGACTGCCACTCTTTCTGAATGAAACATGAAGTTACAGGAGAGATGAAAGACAGTAATTGTCCCTCACAGACCACGACTTCTTTCTTTTGCTTCTGTAGATGTGATGTATCTAAAAATACAATATCTCCTGAAACTATTGTTTTAGATATACCAAATGTTAATGATTTCAAAAAAAAGGCAGAAAAAATACAAAGTATTTGCAAATAGCAACTTTAACCCAAAACAGTTTTAGAGAAGGAGTGGCAATCATTAATACTTCTTTAGCAGTGCATCTATGGCCACAATAAAAGCTATAGATTGACAAAAAACCAAAGAGTAATATTCTTCCTGATTTATTTCACTACAAATATCAATAACTGTACTACTGAATCATTTAAATGCTATATTAACTGCAGGTAACCACAGTTCTTGCTTAACATACAGCATAACTTCGCAACCTCCACAAAAGACCACTCAACTAATCCGAATCAGCAAGAGAAAAGCAAGCCTACCTTGCTCATCATTTAAAATTTCTACAGAGAATTAAATCTTAGAGCATATTTTGTTTACCAGACTTCAATTTCAATATTCCATAGAATACAGTTCTGCAGCCATAGCTGGAAATAATATGTATTTACCTGAACAACAAGTTACAAGGCAGGACATTTGCAAAATCACTGCAATTATCCTTTGAGACACAGTGTTTTTCAAAGAAAGCTGTAAGTAACTTAAAAGGTAAGTAGAAACTATTATTTGCTTTGTTCTTAAAGCTATTCACAATAAATAGTACGTTGTCTGTCCTTCTTGTTCTATTAGTATGTTTATAAAAATGTGTTTACTTTAAAGCTTCAGTATCATTTTGATGCAAAAATAAAAATAGTTCTGTTTCCTTAACATGGCATAACTATACTAAAAAACCAAACCCATGTATTTGTTTTTCAGAATGAAATCTTATGTTTTCCTTAAAAAATACAGATTTCTCTCAATGACAGCTGGGATCATCACTAAAACTGTAATAATTCACCATTTAAAAGATTTTCTGTAAAACAGTAAGGAAAAACAACTCCTAATATTTGGATTTTTACAAATTATTAATCTGCAGTACGTCATGTGGTAGATTGTCAGAGTAGAGTTACAATCCAAGACACAATTGCAAACACAGATGGGTTCCCAAAATGTCATGGAGTCTGGAGCCAGCCAGTCTCTTTCAATCATTGGGACCAATCAGGGTGAGGCTGTAAAATTCCTAAAAATGGCTGAGAATTCCAAAAGGAGGACAAGACCTACAGCAGACTTGTAAAGGGCAGTGTCCTCCTAGCAGATCTTTAACCCAGCAGACTTGAGCGCATTCAAAGGAAAAATCTCAAAGATAACATTTCGATGCTTGGAAAAAATCCTTGGTCTTAGAAGCAAGGCCTTAATGAGGTGAGGAGATGAACAACGTGGTTTACAAACCAGCAGGGTAATGCATCTCCCACGGTACAGCTGCGTCACATATTTTTGCAACCAACGTAAGTTTTTACATTGGTAAGTGCTACGTGGCTGTAGATCCCACCACTTCCGTGTGTAATTCAGGAAGACCTAGCATTACTGACACCCTCATTATTTGAAAGCAAATTACCTGTGAATTAGCAACTCAGAAATCAAGGCAGAGATAAGTTTATACTACCAAGCACCCACCAAGGCACTGCTGGCTCGTTTAGCAGGCTGTTCAATGCACAGTTAATCATTAAGTCCACAAAGCACCTACCTGCCAAACCAAGTGCTCCTTGACAACAGCTGTACCTGACAGACAGACGCTCAGCACAATCGTGTGAGATGCAGAGGTCAAGACGCTGGCAACTATAGCATCCCTCATGTTGAAGGGCAGCATGGTGTACACCACAAAAATGATGAACAAGAAAAATGATACCTGTGCAGGACAGCAAGACAAAAAAGAAGCACGTCAAATTCACTTCAGGATAACATTAAAAAAATGGCATTTAATTTTGAACTGTCTTCAGCATAAAGTTACACACCAGTTTTTCACAGAAAAGTCATTGCTAACTACTGAAGAAAACTGATTTAGAAAGCAGTGATTTTTAAGCGTGTTGGAAAATTTACATTATATTAGATTTACGAAGTACAGTTTCAAGATACTAAATCATGGTTTCAGACCTGCACAATACTCCAAACTTTTAAAATTTAACTTCAAATTTATACTTTTAAATTTTTTATTTTTATTAATATTCTGTTTACAAATAAAGAGTAGTTCTCCCAGGACTGGTCAATTCTGATTGTGACTTGCATTACAAAACAATCTGCCAAACTCCTCACAGAGCTTTAATTTCTATATAGAGAGATTTTTTACATCCTGATGAGCTAAAAATTCACAATTTAATATACATGACATAATGCCAAAAAAAAAAAAAAAAAGCCCAAGTTCAGCCAAGCATTTTGGTTTAACAAGATTGGATTTCATGTGCATCTACATGACCTATGTCAAATTCCATAAAAACACTACATTTTAAGGTAATACATTTATTTAGTCATGAAAAACAGATTCAGAAAATCACAGTCCATATGCAGACTTTCCTGTCAGCCTCTTTTAAAGGTTACTAGTATCCAAACTAACCTTATGGAACAAATGCACAGCCCAGCCCATAACAGCAAAACGGATTCCTTCGCTATACATAGAAAATACGTATTCGATGGCATGCTTATGTTCCAAACCCCATCAAGCATTTGAGAAAATGGAACTAGATTTGGGACACAGGTTTTGCACACATAAGTAAGTAGGCGATCCTGAAAATCTGCCAGCTCCAGACATAATTATATCTCCATGTAAGGCTTTCCATAGCTTGAGTTGACTTGCAAGCCCGTTCACCATCCAGCAGTTGTACACACACAGTACGGAACTCAGAAAGCTCCCAGGCAGGTACGAGCAAGAGTAATTTGCCGCTCCCTTCCCTTGCTGTCAGTCTGTCTTCACATCTGCATGTGAAAATTACATAGCCAAAAATGAACCCTAAGCTATGTGCACCTACAGGACAGTGGAGGCATTCTTTTCCATCACGGAGGCAAAACCGGGTGAAGATGGATGCCCACTTCTGTTACCGATGCATCTTTCTCCAATCCCTCCATTAAGTTCAATCCAGCTCCTTCCTGATCTCTCATACCCTTTACAACACTACCAGCTCTGCCATATGCTCAAGAGCTAAATAGTTTAAAGGCATGTAATGAAAGAGAACTACAAAGGAAATGAGGGATAATAAGAAAATAGAACACGAAAAAGGCAAAACTTTTGCTTTGCCTCTCTACTCTTCCAGTCTACCAACAGATAGCATAAGAAAACAAAAGTATTTGATACCTGGTTGGTTTCAGACCTCCCTAAAATTGCCGTGGCGATCAGATGTCAGTAAAACCAACAGCAAAGAAAAGGATGTATAAACTTGATCTAGGTAAGAGAAGGGTTATGCCACTACGATGTTTTAAAGCTGTCCTGGCTGAGGAAAAATCAGCTGTGATGCTGCCAGAAGCAACTGACAGTCTTAAAACTTGGGAAAGATGTAGAAAGCTCTGTCAGGCCAGAAAAGAGAAACAGAGCATGTGCCTTTCAAAGGCTGGGAAAAGAGGTAAAACTCATCAGCTTCACTTTAATTCCCATAGAAGTAATAGACAATAATAATGCATATACAGCAATTCATAATCAAGAGTCCTGAAAGTTAAAAAAACCCCACAGGTTACAGCTAATGTGATCTTGCTGAGAACAAATCATGTTAAAGCAATCACACCTTCTGTCACGATAGCAGGCATCAGTCTAGGGGAAAACTTAAATAATGAGTTAGGCAGCAACAAGAGATGTGAAAGGTCCTCCAATATCAGCATAAGATGAACAGATGCCAAAGGTAAAACACCCTACTAGCATGTAAGACCAACTACCTAAAACATGTTTCCAGCTAAGGGCCAGGCTGGATGGGGACCCTGAGCAACCTGGTCTAGTGGAAGGTGGCCCTGCCCATGGCAGAGGGTTTAGAAGCAGGTGATGTTTAAGTTTCCTCCAACCCAAACCATTCTGTGATTTTATTATTAAACAATAGTTTGAAGAGTAATCCCAGATCCAAGTCCTGGAAGGACTTCAAACACTCCCATTCTCAGAAATTTTTAATGAAAAAGAGTTTGTTGTTTCCAAGGCTAGCTTTCTCATTGCCTATGTGGCATTCACATATTTTTGAAAATTTTATTATTAGAAAATAAAAAAATATTCTTCTTTAACTGACTTGTCTCAAAAAAATATAACCTGCATATTTTTTGATATCTGACTTTATAGCCAAACTAAAGGATTCACTCCATTTGTGAGGTACACATGCTAAGGACTTTTCAAAACTCATTGGTGTATGTAAGAGAGAATATGATGCTATTGCTTTTCAACTTTGACATAAAACAGGCTACTAAGCATGGGAACGAGATTTTGGCATTTTGCAATGCTTCTACTGATATCAGCTGTATCAGCTCCAAATCCATTGTATATGCAAACAACAGTCTGTTCTTTAAGTTACCTCACTGCTTTCCTTGGTCAAAATAAATGGATAATTTCAACATTCAACAACAACAATCAGAGAATACTTTTAGGAGGTTCAACCTCTCTTGACACTACATATTCAAATAGTCTGGGTTGCACACGAGTTGTGTTTTGATTTTAAAAAATTGACCCATCAATTCTTATATTTGCATATATTTGCATATATGCAGTGCCTTGAAATTTGGTATGAGAATGCTGTTGCAAAGCAGGACACCTATCAGTCATGCTAAGACAGAAACTCTCCTCCAAAATACATGTAGGAAATGGCATCTGTCAATATCTCTTTAACTCTTGGCCACACTGCTTTTCTCCTATTTCTAGTAGTAGTCTAATGACCCAAGAGAGCTCCTTTTATCTCTGAGGTTGCTTTTTTGTTTCACAATGGCTCAAGAATGTTTTCCCCATGTAGCCTGAAAAAGGATGCTTCTACCCTTTATCGAGATTGCAGACATACATAGTATGCAAGACTTGGTACCTTTCAACATACTTCAAAATGCCAGTGTATTTAAGCTTAATGTTGTAGAAGTCAATACTCAAAGGTTTTTGAGGAAGTAGAAAGAGGAACAGGCTTCTTGGTCTGAGTCACAGCCTGCAGAATGGTCAATGGCCCTTGTCATTGATCTTTATCATGAATAGCCCTTTCCATTATCATTTTGTAAGAACTGGCAGAATATTGCTGATACTAACATTCAAAAGCAGTGATGCCAAGCTCTGAAAGACCCCCCTACCTCATTGCAAGACTTGCTAATGCTAATGATCACAGCATGCCTGCACTTGGTGTGTGTTCCTGTCAGTAAACACAGCGTTAAGTTACAGTGCACTATTTTTGACACTATTAAAAGTAGGCTGTTCCACCAAATTGTGCCATAATCACAAGGCCTGTTGCTGTTATGTTGGAAGCAGTCTTTCTTGTGAGTCATCACTATGACTGCCCAGTTGGAACACTCTTTTCATCCTGATCTGAACTTGCATTGCTTTAGGAATTTGATTCTCAGATACTTTGTCCATGAGTTTATGTTATCCATAGCTTGGAGATGGGAGTGCTTGGGCATTGATGGTGTGCCTCACAGCACATAGCATTCACTTTTGGTTAACACCGGTGTAACATCTTACACAGAAGTATGTGGCTTTCCTGCTTTGATTGAGGGGTATCCAATACTCTGCCCCATCACTCTTGACTGTCAGAGCTTAGTAAACTCTGAGAGGGTCCGCTGCTCTCTGTACTTCTCCCATACTTCAGTAGGGCCACATTGTCATCTACTACGTGAGCAGTTTTTTTCCAGAGGGATTTAAGTGACGATGCAGTGCCGCAGAGTAGCTGCCTAGATGCATATGTAACAGGCAGTTTTTCTGCAGATTTTGTGTGGCTGCTTTCAGAAGGGCAGCAAAAGCTCTCGTACAGATTGCTGTAGTGATGCCACTGGAGAGAGCTGGACACCAAATGGTACAATGACATCATGGTGTAGGATATCAGTGATGATCACGAACCCTCACAAAAACTCATTCTTGTCACAGAACACAACATAAAACTATGAGTAAACATCTTCATGCATCATGCAAAATGGAAAGATTCTGGCTGCTAAGACAAAGAATTAGATACTTCTTTAAATGAAAGGCATTCTGAGCATTTTTCACGTCAGCAGTTTTGTCCCAGCACCTCTAAATATATATCAGCTACTGCAGCCTTTAATCTGTACTGCTGGCTGTGACCTAGGAGAACTGGTATGAAGGTGAAAATACTTGGTGCTTTACAGATGTTGCTATTGGAAATGTCACTAGTTTGGACTGTGATGGCATAAACTACAGTGGAGCCAAGCCATGAATCAATCCATGCTGGTTTTTGTGGACACGACCTGTCCTCAAACTCTGCCTCCCTTATGTCACCAGTTTCAACTCCTGAGTGGGGTTTCCTTGACTGTAAAGAGTATGTGGAGTAGAAATTTTAACGTATTTCACACATTAAAATTGTCTTTCCTAGAACAGGATATCACAGGGGATGTTGTTTTGGCACTGAGAACAACTGTAAAAAAGATACTAATCATTCGTTTTATACAAATAATGTTCCAACAATGATTCACAATTTGCCATCTAGAGACAGCCTTTTTTAAATTGTGTTAAGATGGTTAATCAAAACTGGCTTGGCATGTGTAAAACTCACTCAAGCTAATGTTGCTCTGACCAGAATTTCCCCTTGAGGTGCCCAATACCTTGGCACTGAAGCTGGCCTGTAAATCTAAACGTACCATTTCAGTATGAGTAAGGGGAAAGCACTGTTTTGGACACAGCCAGCAGTAATGAAGCTACTGCTAATAAAATACCTGTAGTTCTTCGCAACAACTGAAACAGTGCTGGCTTTTCACTGTGTAATCATAATCAAACTGTAGAGACTACAAAAACTCTCAGTGGCCAGCCCACTACAGGATCACTTTCAGAGGTTTTTCAAGATCAGCTCTCACCTTACTGTGTAATAGGAGCAAAGTCATCAGCTAATTGAAGAATTTTCCCTTGGAAAGACACTCAGATTCCAGCCACTGATTTCAAATGTTGTCTGTATACCTAATTGCACAGAAGACACTTGAGCTTTTCTAAAGGAATAGCTAGATTTCATAACATTTGGCATGAACTACTAATCTTAACAAATAGTTACAAATACTGTGTTCATGGTTTAATACAATATGTGTTTTAAGGCATCAGAAGGGTATTTATACAAGCTATAAACTGTATATTAAAACTTTATGTTGGCAGAGTAAAGGTTGCAAATATGTAAAGCTCTCTGCCATTGTACTTCTGAATTCCAGCCCTTAAACTTCTAAAAGCTGGGCAATGTTCAAAGAACAAAACAAGCTACCCACATAAAACAAAAAAATTCTTTGAGTACTAAAATCAGCTTCTGCTCTGAGTCATCTATAAAAAGGCTTAAATTATGAAAGCATTGGATAGGTGAGGGTGGAAATGTTCACCAAACCCTGAAACACCAGAAGAAAGGGCACTCAATGAAACTAGAAGGCTGGTTGAAAAAGGTGAAAAGGAAGCACACCTTTACCTAGTGGATAGTGACCTTCTTGAACTTTCTGCCACAGTAGCTTGCAGTATACTATCAGGATCAAGAAGGTATTAAACAAAGCCATGGACACCTTATCTATAAACCAACAGTAAAAAACAGGGCAGGGAAATGTACCCTCTGATATCACTAACACACATGTGGAACCTGGGCAATGAAAGAAACTGACCACACAAAGTGATCAATTTGGTGTGCTGCCTTTCAGCAGCAGCTTCTCTTGCAGCTCTTGGAGACCCATTAGTGTGCTAGATGGACCATGGCCTTACCCTGCAGCAGGTTCTTGTGTTCTCGTGCTAAGAGTCAAAAGGGCTTCAGAGGAAAAGAAAAAGATAAAGCAGTTATGAGCCCCTGACCTTAAAATAAAGCAAGGCAATTCAAAAAAAGAACTAAAAGCCCAGTGAGACTATGAATAGAAAGCATTGTAGAATTCCCTAGTTAGAAGGGAACTGGGAGATGAAACCTGAACTTTGAGCAACAATGGGATAAAACATACAAGAAGCTAAATATTAATCTATAGAAAACCAAAGTTTCTCAAGTGCCTAGTATGCCATAAACCTCAAGAATAAAGGAAGATCTGTTCATAATTCACTCCACAAAATTCTGTCCACAATAAATTATTACTTCACTGTTTTTACCAAATATAAAGTTTTATTTTCCAATAATTGTCATAGAAGTAGTAAACAACTCTGTAAATCATGCCTTGTTCTTGATCATAGAGAACTCTCAAACTAATAATCTCTTTCTTTTGTGCACAGCTCTGGGTTTAAATGTCATCAGGAAACAGTCATTACAGCCTCTGCCAAAAAGTTGACAACAACCATTAGCAAAATGGGACAGAATAAAGGCAAGTTGATTGCACTAAAATGGGTATTTTAAAATAATTTTACAATAAGAGACCTTCAAATGTGCTCCTAAAGTCACATATTAATGTGTCAATAAGATGAAAGACTCCAGAAAAGGAAGGAAAATTCATGTTTGAAATAATCAAGATATAAACTGATTGCATGCTGTCTACTGTGTGATTGTTTTCTATGTCACAGAACCTTTTCTTTCACTGAATGGGATCAGCAAGAGAAACATGAGATTTTGAAGGAGTGACCTAAGGAACATCAGCAGTGACTCACCAATTCATAACAATTTTTGGTCCTTCCTGCTACAGAAAGAGGAGATTGAGCTACCATCATCTCTAGTAGATTTGAGATTATTCCTGAACACACTCAGAAAAGAAAGAATTTAGTTTACCTCCTAACACCTTTTTTTACCATCATTCTATGCCTCAATTCTCTTCTTTCCGCTCTATCTTTCCATCCTTGTTTCAACCACATTATAGCCTAAGTAGTGAACAAGTCAGATTTGTTTTGCTGCACCACTGCTAAATCCCTGCAAGTGGAAAGACAACTTCATAATGCACCATATAACCCAACAATGGCATCTGTTTGCAGAGATTTGAGACTCTTAACTGCACCAGATGACAATAAGCCATGCTTTTGTTTTTTTCGGTGATGAGACAAGTGAAAACCATCAGAGATAGTAAATTCATTGTTCATCCTCCTTATTTTTCCCTCCTATGTTTTCCTGTGTTATATATTAAAATCAGAAACCCACAATAGCAGCAATAATTCCTGATCATCACAGCAAGAATTTTCTCTAAAATGGGCAGTTGATACCCTCTTTCATGATAATATATTTTTTTTTAATCTAAGAAAGGCATTACAGCATGTTATTAAAACCTAAGTCTTGTCTTTCTGTGATGAGACATACACAATTGAAACATAAAATACTTAAAAACCTAATCTGGTTAGAAAGGACGTGAAAATCCATGTTAAGATATGCATGCTCGCACATACACAGAAAACAGGAGCTACGACAGCAATTAATTAAAATGAAAAATCAAACGAGCTTGTATGACAGAAGAATATACCACATTGCAGGAGATCCAAGGAGTTTTTTCTATATCTTAGGTATAAAAGAAAGCTAACAGTGAATTTTACCAACTATTAAGAGAAAGTAAAACTGTTAATTCCAACAAAAGAAAAGCAGAACCATCAAATAAAAATGCCCGTTCTCTGTCAAGGGAAAAACTAAAGGATACGTTTACATCATGCTAAACAATAATTGTGGTACAGTTTCATGTTCCGAAATATTAGCTCACAAGTATATAAAGCCACAGATACTAGTGTTGAGACATTTTGGAACAGCAGGTCCAATAAAACATGTTCAAGCATCTTATAAGAATTCATGATTATGAATGTTTAATTTCCATACTTGCTAAACACGAAGCCAGTTCCAGAGAACTGAGGTAAAATTAGATTGGTAAAAGGTAGAAGTTGGACGTGAAAGCAGAAAATAAATGGTCAATTTTTCACAGAGAGGACTGTGTTAGAGGACTCAAAGAATTTATTCAAAGTCTTCCTAAATGTTTAATAAAAAGGAGCAGAACAGCGATGTGGCAATGACTGATGGGGTTTTAACATTGTTCAGGGTATTCAAAAACAGCAAAACATGGGAAAAGTTGCAGAAGTGATTCACACTGCTGTGAATGGGCCATAGCAGATGAAATCCAACACAATAAATGTAAAATAGGAATGGAGAAAAGAACTTTAACTGAACACTTCCAAAAGTGGGCTTTACCTTACTTACTACATCCTCCGGAAAAGGAGTAGTGAATAGGTCTTTGAAAAAAATGAATGATAGCAGGGGCTGAAAAGGCAAATAAAATGACGGCAATTATTAGGAAAAGAATAGAGAATCAAGCATCATGATGACACTGTATGAATCCATGATGTGCACATTTCTTGAATAGCTCATGCACTTCTCTCCCCATTGTAAAAAAAATTTGAAGGAAAAATAAACCATCTCCCTCAGCATTCTCTTCTCTAGGCTGAACAGCCCCAGCTCTCTCATCCTGTCTTCAAACGAAAGATGTTCCAGTCCCTCAGTCATCTCTGTGGCTCTTCACTGGACTCACTCCCTTAAAACTGTAGTGCTTGTGTACTGGGGAGTCCAGGACTGGACCCAGCACTTCAGATTTGATGTCACCAGTGCCAAGTAGTGGAAAAAGATCACCTCCCTCAACCATTAGAAAGTGCATAGCTCTTCCTAATGCAGCCCAGGGCACGATCACACAACCAGGTCTGGTACCACCCAAAACCCAGAGAAGTATAAGCCCTGACAAACCTATGCCTCTGACATACTGACCCACAGGAACACTGCAGACATCAGAGTAGCCTTAACAACACATTGAGAAGCCCTGGAAATCTGTGCTCATGATTGTCAGAGAACCCACCAAGAGCAGTGCTTGAAAATAAAGAAGGAACTGAAGCAGGAGCATATAGATGGTAACACTGAGTAGCCATTGCCTTTACAGATCAGAAGCCCTCCTCTCCTTGAGATACTCAAGTGTCAGGAAAGGGCAACACGCCCTGGTGAGCTGACATTTGCTGTGGCAGGTGTCAGAATGAAGGGAAAATAACCAAACAGTGATAATGGGTCATGGTTGTAGTATATCTGGTAGAAAACTTTAGATGAGTGAAGTGCCTGAACAAAGAAAACTTGGAGCTCCTTTGCACAAATCAATAGTCTCATATAGCAGCTCAAGCCAGAAACTGCTGCAAAAGAAAGACGTGGTAAATTGATAGGACCCTGCTTACAGAAACCTGATAACCTGAAGAGATGGGTTTTTTGCAAATTATGGTTTATTCTAAGTGTATATTTTTAGGCAAAACAGACAAGAAACACAGGACATTGCCAAGAAAAGGAGCCTCTTAATGGCTGTCATGAAATACTGTGACTGTGTACAGTTGTAGTAGCATAATGTTAATGGTAAAGGAAGGAAACAGATTTCTTCTTTAGGAGAGCTGCCAAAATAGGACATAACACCTCCCTGGGAAATTTTATTAATCACAGAAACAACATGCCTAGAAGTGTATGACATCAAAAAAGTGGACAAAACCATGTTCAAAGAAACTAAACTGTGAGGGGGAAGAAAAAAAAAGAAAAAAATTCACAGCATTTGTCATGAGGCTAAACCAGGTTTTGTTTTAGCATTTACTCAAAAATCTGTGTTATTTCCCTGTGACATCTGTCTTTCCCAAAGATTCTCAAATCGTCTGCTAAAACTATCCCAAAGACTCTAATACAGGATGAAATTACTACTCTGGTTCTTGCACAGTGCCTTCAAGACTGTCAGCCTTTTCCTGTTACTCAGAGCTCCCTACTTGCAACACTGGCTGTTATGGCCATGGGCCTGAAATGCCAACCCAAACAGTGTTGCTGGGCTGGGCTGCATGGAACAGGATTGCCACTGGCGAGGGTACCACCTCTTTCCCCCCCGCCCTTTTCCCCCTCTTCAGCTGTGGGGTTTGATTTATATTAGGAGACCCAATAACAAGCAGCCAGGGATCTCAGCAGCCACTGACATCAGCGTGTTCCAATCAGCACAACCAGCATCCCATGCAGGAACAATTATCCAGGAGTCTAAACAGCTCCTGAAGAGAACCATATAGTCACTGCAGGGTTAAGTGTCACAGGGAGAGCCACATGCTGCACTAGAGGGGACACACAGGAAAGGATGTTGATCTGGAGTGCCCCTGATGCTTCTCCTCCCAGATGGCCACTGGGAAGAGTTTGTCTTCTCACTTTTCTCGCTCTTTCCCTTTTTGTTTCTCTTTCTTCACCATTAGAGTCAACACATGCCATCAGCTACAAACCCTGTTACTAAATCTTTGTCCATGAGAACTTGCCCCAACATCTTTTACTCGACGCTGTCTTCCCCTCAACTTTTGAAGCCTCCAAAGTGATTTCTAACTTCAGAAAGTAGTCAGATTTTGATAGCCACTAAGGTGACAGCCTTTACATGAACACTGGGGACCAACAGTGCTAGCAGCCTGGATGCTTCTTCCTTAGGAAGGAAGTAGTGAAAGAGGCAGCCCAGGTCTTCTTTCCCATTTCACTCCAGACAAACACTTCCATAGGGCAAAAGGCACAGGTGCAGGATGCAAAAGTTGAACATCAATGTAGGAATGGACACGTGTACCAACTCTAGTAATGATATGGCAATAAAAATCATCATCATCTCTTCTCCAATTTTTACATGCAAAAATTTCATATATTTTACTCATAACACTCTCCTGAGCAAAACAGAATGAGGAAGAAGGTATTCGTACATTTATTTTCCACTGCCACATTTTTCAACTGCCTTTTTTGGGAACACTAATCCCTATTAGATTCATGGTATAGATCAAAGCTGTTAATTCTCTTACAGGGATTTAATTTCAATTGAAATTAAAGAAAAAAAACTGCGTAAAATAATTTCATGGTAATTCATAGAAATTTGACCTGTTTTAATAATATAGATAAACCTTCACTTGAAATCTGTCAGAGGTTTACCCTGTTTAACATAAAGACTGAAAGGAGAAAGAGGATTAAATTGGAAAGGGGTTACAGAGAAATTATATGAAGGCTTTAATTCAACCCGACAGATAAGCAGATTCACCATTAACATAAGTCATCTCAAACTTCTCTCATTGCCTGCCTCTGTCCTGCTCAAGGTCAAATGCCTTCCTCAGCCCAGGTTTTCCACAATGAGCTTCTTTTCCTTCTGAATCCAAATCTTATTGTCATAATGTAGCTGGGACTTACTCTCCAGATAGTTTTGCGGATTTTTTTTTTGGAATTGTGAATATAGGAATGTGGAAATAAATCAAAATGATTATATAAATAATGTCTCTATAAGTGAGAAATTCTCAGATAAATTTCACATGCACACACACACACACACTTTATTATGGAAATGAAAAATGTAATACTAGTCATTTCAGTATATAAGTAAATAAATATAGACTGATATTACTTTAATGTAACATCTGTGTCTAAAACAACATTATGTAAAATTTAAAGTAATTTTGCAATAGAGAGCAACAGTAGAGCATTTCCTTAAGCTTGGTGATCTTAATCTTTATAATCCTGATTTAAAATTCAGAGTCCTTCATATTTGAAATACTGCAATTATTTTTATAAAGTGTTCATTGATTTGATGAATAAGGTAGGCCCAGCTACTCATGAACCAGTGATGTGATTCCATCTGTAACTCTTAAATGTAGCTATCTTCCAATTACAAAGATATTCATTATGTAGCTGTAGGATTAGTTAAATGTAGTAGACTAAATTAATCCCAGTAGAATGAATACGGAGAAAAAATTATTCCAATCTGTTTTAACAAGCATAGGATTTCATGTCTCATTGCGTTGCAAGTATTAAAATTAGTCAACAATTAATTTACATGTTATTTTCCAGAAAGTTCTGCCATTGCTTGCTGAAAAGACTTCCTTGTTTCACACCTTCCATTTAACATCTTTCATGGTACAAAGCTTTTTCTCCTCAAAAGTTTTCAGTGGAACAATTTGTATCGAAGGCTGGATCCCCAAAGTAAAAAAACAGCATACTCAAAATCCCAGAAAGCATTTCACAGCTTCCAAGAGAATCAGAATAGCACCTTTTTACAGTAAAATCTCTCTAGGTAGTGTATACCACACACATATCCAGAAAAATTATCTGAATTAAACAATGAAATATTTGGCATATTTCTTCACTTAATAGAATCAGAGTAATATTAGGTTGGAAGGCGCCTCTGGAGGTCATCCTGTCCAACCTCTTGATTGGTTTCAAAGACACATAATGGTCAAATTACTTCATATAATTGGCACAAATCTCAAATTATTTTTGTCTACCCAAAAGTGTGTATGTTTTTATGGAGTGTGGAATTAATTAAAAGAGACACTAAATGGAGAAATATAACATAAAAACCTAAACTGTTCTTTAATCTTTCTTCTTACAGTAGGAAATAGCATTTTGTTTTATCAATAATGATACTCAATTTTGCAGGTGAACAGAACATGGCAATTCTCCTAAAATGAGCAGAATACCTTGAATCTCTCTGTCAAAATACCCAACCCCCAAACACTATTGAAGCCAGACACCCAAATGCAGTCAAGTTCTCAATCTCCAATCTCAACTGGAAGAACCTGCCAAGACTAGATGCGTCACAAAATGGCAAAAAATGGCGTGGTCTCATTCTGCCTAAATTCTCACACAGTCTCATTTAATTGAATCATATGACTTTGCCCATGAAAAAATAAAAAAAGGCAGGAAAATAAACGCAAGAATTTGCAGACACTGTTGGGAATGCAATGAGAGACACTGCAACAGGAGTATGAAATACAAATGCCCTCCTTGCAGCTATTGCAACACTACAGTAGTGATCTTCCCTCCTATTTTGCCATCTGATCATTCACATCCACAGAAACAGATGCAAACACAGAGACAGCCACAGTAACAGAAATGGCTAATTGCCTTCCAGCCAATGTTTGTGGATCATAATGTAGAAACCAATGGAAACCATGCATGGCATGTAGAATTATACAGCCGTATGATGATATTCTCATATATTTCTGAGAATATGGCCAGCTCCAAGTAAGCGTGCTATATCAAATCCAAAGTCACTGCTGACCTGATTTAGTGCTAAAAAAGTAAATTTAAAAAGAAAAACAACACACACTATGCACCTGAGCACCTGCTGGACTTGACTCCACTTTCTCGACAGCTGAAATGAAAAAAATCTATTCTTGCAGTCAGTTCAAAGCCCTGATCATTTAAATAAGCCAGAGAAATAAATTAAAATTTAAACTAAGCATCAGTCCTGCATCCTGCATTTCTTTCCCAGGCAGCCTATCCATAGGATTAGCACATTACCATCACCAAAAAACCTATACCAACATACATTCTTACTAAGCTGCTTTATTCCATCTCTCTGAATGAATTCATAGCTGCTTGGTCAGTGGTAGAGAGGAATCTGACAACACCCAGCACATTTCTCTATGACCTTTCATAAAGGTCAGAGGGAAATGCTTCCCCTATTTTGCTTTGTGTTTTTTTCAGACAGAAAAAAGAAAAGGAGGGAATTATTTGGAAGCAACGAGATATATTTTTTTCTTCTACCCATTATCATGCTGGCTGTTGAGGCAGGTTAAAAGTCAGCAAAGAGGCTGGCAATCACTCTGTCTAAACTACACCAGTGAGCCACGGGTATTAATTCTACTTAAATGAGAGGATACAGCAAGATTGACAAGCTACAGTTGTAACATACAACGTAAGATTCAAAGGGTGAAAAGACTGTACATGGAGCATGAACGCTGCCAAGACCAGTGAAGGAGAGTGCTGCACCTCACATGTGGCTGGCAATTTGTAGGTTAATAATTTAACACAGCACTGTGTCTTTGCACAGTCCAGCCAGAGGGGACTTAATAATTCTGTGCCCTCGGGTAGGAACAGCTTTATCCAGGCAAGAAAGGAGAAAAGGATGATGATGTGACGGTTCTTAACAGTTCCGTTCTTAACAGAACCGTAGGCCTGATTGGACGTAAAGAAAACACAGATGTCCAGATCAAATTTCTGTTCCATGAATAAAAATGTAGAGCTTGCGTAAGAACAGGTTTCCTCTGCATAAGAACATGATGCCCAGCCACACAACTAGATGGATGCTGCAAACAACCAGACAGAAGGAAAGAAGCTTCGTGGCTAATCTAAGGATAACTCAATCTAGGTGTGATCTTCCTCTACTTGTTGCATCCCATCTCAAAAACATTTTCAACTGAGTAGATTTCTGTATTGCTATTTTGCAAACAAATCGCTTATTTCACAATTATTTTAACCTGAATTATGTTATGGGAGATTGGAAGGTTACTGGCAAATACTACCCCTGCCAAAGTGGTAATCCTTAAAAATGAGATACACAATCATACTCTCACAGTGTTTAGTACAACTCCAGAGAATGTGAAAAGAAGTGTCACACTCAATAAAACGTCTGGAAACTAGGCCAGCTGGAGTTTGTGTGGCAGAGATGTCTTCTGATGATAAGCACAGAAACACGTGAGCAATGACCTTACCTCCGAGAGTTTTCCAGCAAGTTTGGAGTACCTATGAAGATAATTTAGTTTATTTAATCTATCCCCTTGCATCAAGAATCAAAATTCACAGCTGTTTTTTTCATGCTAAGGACGTCAATGAAAGCAAGACAGGTGCACCAAATTGCCATGCAGGAAATGGAGAACAGTTATTTTTAATACACTGGATGTTCAAATCCATTGGTAGTTAAGTATCTCCCAGTTTTACAGATGGTACTATTTTAAGGTGCAGCATAACTGTGTCAGGAACATGACTTAGCAATCTTAAGCTCCACGGAGTCACAGACAGGTTAGATAAATATCATTATCCTTGATGTGAGGCAGCCTATGCCAGTACACCCTGACAGCAACTGAAAGAGCTATGACAGTCTTTAACAAGAAAGGGAAATAGAGAGAACACCAGGTATCACAAGACTCCAACATCCCCACACTCATACTTCCAAACCGTCACAAAAGTACTTCTGAACTTCCATTACAACATCTAATTATACACATCTTACAGACACTGTAATTATTTCGCCAATATGACAGGAGAAGTCTGAAGCTCAGAGATGCAATTTTCTACACTTTGAAGTACTAATGGACAAATCTCATTCTGCGCCCAATCCATCTCTGCAAGAAGCTTTTTCATAAAGGAATAGTTTACTGAAAGCTTTAGATAAAAATGGAAAGAAGCATGAATTAAAGATGACAGGAATAAAATGTAAAAACAGACCACAATAAAAAGTGGGGCTTTCAGTGGCCCCTTTCACAATCATTGCTTATAGGAAAAGAGAGACAGCTAACTAGACAAGACAGGCAGTATTTATCATCACTTGACAGAACTTGAATAAAAAGATAACTTATGTGCTCCCCTTGCCTATTTTTTGGTCAAATTATTGTTATCGCAATTAAAATTTTCTTTTTTACCACAGATATTGTAATTTTTATTCCTAAGACATTTTTACTGTATATAAAAGCCAAGCAAATGTTTCTTTTTCCAGATCATGGCATTTTCATTTACATCTTCATATGAGACACGATATTCTCTTCTATACCCCAACACACAAATTCTTTGAGTTGGAAGCCCCTCCCAGTCCCTGGCATCAAAGCCCAGCAGTACAATGTCCAGTGAGTTTACTACAGATGTGTGTCTGGGTTTTCCCTCACACATTTCCCTCATGAATCCTGGAGATTCGTGGCCTAAAGGATTAAATTTTCTGGTTATTTTCACTCCTGACAATGTGACTGGAATAACAGCAGCTTTCCTTTGTTATCATGTAAAATTATAGCAATGTACTTCTTTCTCAGTAATTTCCTTCCTCTCTGTTATCAACATGGGAGTTTGGGTTTGTTTTTCAAAAACTATGCCCTCCCGAGTCAATTTATCTTTATCAAACTTTAAAAAAGAGTACAGCAACTTGACTCTTCTCACAGCATACATCCCACACATAGGGGAAAAACAAAAGGCACATTTCTTCTGTTGCTGCCACACTCTGACAGATGTTTCCATACTAGATAATGGCGGAAAAAAAGACAGAATTTAATCCAGATGGGTTTGACTAGGACTAGGAAATGTCGAGAATGCATGAGTTCAAAGTCCCCTTCCATCCTCATGCATGAAATGCCAAATCTGTCATGCTCTTTGAAACTTTATAATCAAGCTCTTTTACAAGCTTGATTTATCTTCAAAAGATAGTCGGGCAATTTATATACTATACTTGCCACTCTTCACTAAATAATAAGGCTTTTTATTTCATATTTTACTTTTATACAAAATACAGAATACTAAATCTTGCTGGGAATGGCAGAAGTATAAGCTTGCTTCCGTTCTCACTTAGCTGGCTATACTAATTGATAGCAGGGCAGTTAATTTTGACATAAAAGAATATGAGAGCAGAATCAAGTTTGAAAAGTTAGGAATTGATTTGGATTCAGGAAATCAAATGAATTTCTAAACTTTTATAATTTCTTAATTTATTGACTTTGAATATTTCAGTATTCTCATTTAACTAATTTCAGTAGCTGGCCAACAGCTAAAATCACTCAAGACATGAAGAAATCATGAATACAGTGAAATTGCAGGTAGAAGAGGCAAAACCCCCAGATCTTCAGAATGCAAATACACAGAGGAACAGATACCAAAACTTTTAATTTGAAATATTATCAATTGGGAGAAAATGAATTTATATGTCTAAAATGAATGAGAAATCACAGCATGCATTAGCCTGAGTGTAATTCTATCAACAAAGCTTTTCTTTTGCAATACAGTGCAATGCTTTTTCCCTTAAATGTACTTATCTTCCTCATGTGCTTTTTACCTTAGGCCCACTGACTTACTCACTTAGGCACTGGCATAAAAGAATAGTACATCATTTTCTGCAGAAGTGAACATTTTCAGCGTGCTTTATTTTCTATTTTCTCTCCTCACACTTCTTCCCATTTCAGTTTGGAAACCATTACTGAGCCAAACATGCAAGTTTCACCTAACCAAGAGAATAAGTGATCATCTGCCAAAAAACTGAAGAGCATCAGTACCATTTCTAATGTGAAGCCTGACAGGCAGCCCACAGAGCTGTAAATCTTCCAGTGATCCCCCCCCCAAATCAAGGCAATGATTACATTACCCCAGAAACTTATAATGTTGAATGGTTTCCTCTGTACTGTAATATTTCACATGCTGTACAGAAAAATATCTTTAAAATATTCAACATATTCTGCATATGCTACCAGAAGTGGAAGTTATAAATGGCATAGAACTGACAGGTTTTATAGCTCTTACGCAGCTACCTAAGATGGTTTATCGGTATCTACAGTCACAGTTCAAAGGTTCAATACATTCAGTCCTGCTATGGACAGACAGAGGTTATGATTGGTAATAAGAAAACAAGACTCTCACTTTTCAAAGGGAACCAAATAACTATTTTTAAGTTGGGTATCTTATCCTACATACAAAGAAAATGTCTCTGCATTTTCAGTGTAAGAGTATGAAGGACAATGATGTTCATTGTACAAAAAACCCCACTCTCTAACCCCAAATGCTCTGTCTATTCCCAAATGCCTGCTAATGTCATAAAAATAATTACAGCGACAGACAAGATCCTAAGCCTCCAAAGCAGAGACATCCCTCATCCCAAGTGATGACTACATCACACTTTTGCCTTTTCCAGTCACTGACTGGTTTGGACCTTGGGGGGGAAATTGGGGATTTTGATTGCCTGGCAGCAGCAGCACAGATAGATGCTAGAAACAGTTAAATCTGCTTTAAAAACAAAGGCAAAGCCCACAGACACAGGCAAAGAATGTGAAATAATTTGCAGAAAATGAAAGAAAGTAGGTAACTTACGGAAAGTAGGGAAATAGATGTAATGTTAATGGACTATGACAGTCAATGCAAAAAGAATGTACATGCTATTAATGGCAGAATATTGGACCTGAACTACTTACGTTCCTAAGATCTTCCTTTTTAATTCTCTTGCAGGCAAAATGATCTCCATTTGTGAGCTTTTTACTTAATTCAGGGCCAGCTAACACCAGCTTGTGATGATTGCTTTGGTTATCAGAGAAATAAAGAGCAAGGCAGCCAAGTGGTAAGCCAGCACTGCCCTGGCACAGGCCACCCATGGCCACTGTTCCTCAGTGGTGTCCGTGCCACAGCATGGGTCACTTATGGCCAGTCTCTTCTTAGACTGACAGAGAACAGATTTAGATTAGATTTCAGGAAGAAATTGTTTAGTGTGAGGGGGGTGAGGCACTGGAACAGGATGCTCAGAGAAGCTGTGGGGGTCCCATCCCTGAAATTGTTCAAGGCCAGGTTGGATGGAGCTCTGAACAACCTGGTCTAATGGACGGTGTCCCTGTCCATGGCAGAGGGGCTGGAACTAGATGTTCTTTAAGGTCTCTTCCAATCCAAACCATTCTGTCATGATTCTATGATTCAGAAGGATGCCCATGTTTGATGGAGCATCTCCTTCCAGGTGGACAACTCCAGCCACACGTGTTGTCAGCAGCCTCTCCCTCCCCGTATCTCCCCAAAATCATCTCTCTGCCTGCCTCTGCCCCAGCAGCTGCAGCCACTTCAGTGTCTGGCACACAACAGGGTGCTCACGCTGGTTTCAGAGCTATTTGGACCCCACTGTAGCCAGGACAGAAAATCCCACAGCCTCTACTACGAATCCATGCCATGTATCCCCATGAGCTTCCCCAAAATGCTCTCTTTGAAGTCGTGGTTATTGTTTGTATCTAACTCTTCTGACTTATAAATCATTAAATGTGCAAATACATATTTACAAGAGTCTCTACCTCTGCTAATGTTAGAACTTATTTCTAAGGAAGCTGATTAAAAGTTCTTGAGCACTTCCTCACACAAACCCATTAGAATTACACAGCTGTCAGTACTAGGCAGAACTGTTTATCATAAAAAATGCCTACTCTTCTAAATATGCTGCAGCACAGATACCTTGGCATGCACTATCAGAGTGCAGTGAAATGAAATCTAAACATGACACAAAGCTTTCCTTTAAGGCCAGAAATGGAAAACAAAGAGTGATAATAATTTAATTATGAGACTAAGCAAAGCTAACAAATATCGCTACATATTCATAGCTGTACTTACTTAAAGAAAAATTACTAAACTCTGGTATTTTGGAACATTTCCCTTCCCCACTTTTCTATGATTTGAATTGCAGAAAAGCTTAAAACTGAATGAGCGCCAGGCAGTCCAAAGTCTACACCCCAGCTGTGCTCCACTGATGCTCCTGGGCTCTGGATGTATTTGTTTCTCAGTCATAACAAAAAGCTCCTCCTGCTGGATCATGCAAGCTAGTCTCACTCCCAGATGAACAATTCCATATTGGAAAACCCATACTAAAGATTTACAGAGAAGAAATAAGTACAAGAGCATCAATGTTAAGCAAAGCTAAGCACAGCCAAGTGCAAAGCCACAGGTCTCATTCATGTAGCTCAGTAATTAAGACAAGTACCCACTAATGCTGTAGAAAGAAACTTTAAAAAAATGTTTTGACTTTTCAAGGTGAAATATTCTATCAATGTGACCTTCTTTGTCCAAAAACTGAAATAAGCCATTAAAACAAGGAAAAGTCAAACTGACTTTCAAATTTTCTTTAGGACTTAGTAAATAAGGAAATGAAATTCCAAATAAAAATTCCACTGTTTACAAAACTAAGTCCATTTGATTACATCAATAATAAACTAAGAAAATAATTTCAAACTTTTTTTTAAATGACATTGTTCTTTTAAATGCTTCCCTTGGATAACCTAATTTGTGCTGTTTTAAGCACTTCCCTTAGACAAACAAGTAGGTCCACTGACCTTAGAAACAAAACACTTCACACCTCCTGATGTGTCATTAATTCCATCCTCTGGGGAGGTTATGGAAAAATAATAATTAATGTACTGCCAGAAAACAGTCTCAGATTCCAGCACATTTCCTTAGCTACCAAGTGATGTCTTAGTTACTTTCCTTTTATTAAATGTGTAAATCAATGGTTACTATTTTTTAATGGGGATAGTAAACAGCTTTTTGATTTAAAGTGTCCACTTTAAATCTGGACCCACATCTCCACTCAATAAAAATATGCTCTTGAAATGCTAGTCCATGTCAAACAAAGCCTGAAACAGATCCTGCTTTTATTGAAAGGATTCTTCTTTTAATTTTCCACCATCAAATCTAACTTTTTTTACAAGAACTTTCAAATCACTTAAGATTTGCCCTTTGATATGTGAATTTTCTTTTTACAACCCTTGAAATCTTGCAGAAAGTTGTTTTTGTCTCTGAAGAATTAATGCAAGGCAGCAATTCTAGAAATGTAGCTGAAATTTCCCAGGAACAGTAAGTAAATTCAGCTCTTCAGCACACTCTGTTACCCTTTTCTCAATACTTTTCTTATTTATTTATTTCTTTATTTTTCGATTTGTGAAGCAAGGATAAACAAAGGCCCTGTTCTCAGAACACCAGGTCGTTTGAAACAATTAAAAATACTTCCAGAGAAAGCCACATTGCGGGATGATTAGTTACCAGCAGCACATAATGTGGTTTCTTTCCTGTTCTCATTTAAACTCTTTCACAGTAATTTACAACTTCAAAGGCTTATTTAAGACAGGTGTTATAGTGTCCTATTGGTTAAATCTGGATTTGAATTGAGTGGCTATGCTGCTCAAACAAATCCAGATATCTTTTTCTCTTTCTTGTCTTTCTCTAGGACCCCATTTACCAGATAAACAGACAAGAATGAGAACAGTGACAAGACACTGCTACAGCATTTCTAGTCTGTTTTGTCTACTCTGTCATATTTCCCTGTTCAAAAAAGCCAGCAAGCCTAAATAGTAAAGAAGCCCTATTAAAACCTGGGGTTGAAGCTGTGCAGAAAAAAGACCACCTCCTACTAAATGCAAGACTGGAGAGATAAAGAGCCTTAAGGAGTTAACAGAGAAGAAGCCAGAAGGAGGGGAGCTAAATGGGCTTGAGGGTCATCACTCCACTTTCATGAATGCGATCATTTCCTTTCCTCAGGGCAAATAAGAGCAGCAGCATCCCAATGCTGGCAGTTCAGGGACATATTTACATTTCAGCAGCAGTAGAAAACTCACCTCCCTGAACCCTCAGTCCTCCTCTTCCACAGCATATCCCCAAGCTACCATATGCAAGGAAAACCAGCGGACAACCTCCCAAAATGGCCCTTTCAGGGAAATCATCTTGTGAGGACTGCAAGAATATTTTAGTGCATCTGTATTTCTGAAAGAAGGCACTACTCACTGAAGTGAAGAGCATGGATGCCCTGGACAATCCAATTGTTCTCCTTATTTATGCTGACTTTGTGAATGCTGGCATTACTGACACTAGCACAGGTGCCTACTGCTACTGATATGCAAGAAGGATCAAGTTGTGCAAGTCTGATAAAATGCTTTCTTAAGAGAGGTATCAAGGTATCGCAGTAGTCCTGTATGTTAACGAAATGTCACCGTAATTTTCCTCAAAAGAAGATTGCTAATGCAAAATTCTACTGATCCTTCATTTTCAGATTGCTGCCTTCCATACGTATCTTCAGGAATGAGTACGTAAGACACAGTATTCAGAAATGCTCATTCTGCCAGCAAGTTCGCTATTCATCTATGCCAAGAGCAAATTCATTCCAATGCAAATATTCCTCTTATTCCACTCCTGAGACAAGGTCTTACCTAGAACTCATGGCAACTAAAAATTCAAAAAAAAAAAAATAAAAGTGTTGATTGGCTTCTGAAGTAAAGACAAACCACTAACTACTGTGGACTTTGGTTTAACATGCTGCATGGCAACATCTTCTCTTTTTGATGCAATTCTCTGTTTTGTACTGTTTTATGAAAGGTGGGAAATAGATAAACAGTGCAACTGGCATAGTGGGGTTGCTTTTTTGCAGGGTATGGAATTCAACAGGGCCTTTCATCCATCCAGCTGACAGTTTTCCTTGTGTGGGGCAGTACAGTTGCATGAGTAAGATTAGTAAAGCTGTTCCTTGAAAAAAAGACTTCTCAAAGAGGGTGAAACTTGATTTAGAAGGGAAAATGGTCCTAGCTGGGTTTTAGAAGGTATTTTTTCTTACAAAAAGAACAGGCACTTTTTGCACATCCTGATTACTTCTCAAATTGTCTGTTCCCAAGCACATTATTGAAGTCCTTGCATCTTGAGGCTCAGCTCTGTTCACACAAATCTTCCTGCTGCCAAACCAAAGATAAAGTTTATCTCTTATTGCTGTACTGTATGCCAAGCAGTCACAACAAAACAAAACAAACAAACAAAAAAAAATGAACAAACAAAAAACAAAAACAGAAAACAAAAAAAGACCAACTAACTAACCAAAAATTTTCAGATTGGCTTTGCTTCAGAAAGAAAGAGACTACCTTCCCTCCAATTTCTGCTTTACTCACATGAAGATTATACCCTGTATTGTTGTAGCTCTCTGTCTGCACTCATTAAGGCCAGAAATTTATTCTTCTGAGGTGAAAGCTAGGATTGTCTGATGCTAGAGTCTGTGGCTCTTTTACTGAGAATCAATCCTAAAACACAAAAATTAAAAATACTTACATTCTCTCTGCTCCTTCTAAATTTGCCTTTTACTTCATTGATTTTACCTGTAAAGAAACCTGCATCTCCTTTCCACTTGTCTTTCATGTTTCTTCCCAACATTGTGAATGTTCCAAATCATGAGCATTTTTTTCCTTTTATGGTGCTATCTTCCACTGGAGGAAAGCAGTATCTCCGTACTTCTCAAAGCGACTTCTCAGTTTACAGTGTGAACTGTGAAGACAGAGCTCAAGCAGCCCATCTGGAAAAACAGCTACTGGGCATGCACAACATACATCTGTGTGAAAGTCGCTGCGCTGGGTGGAAAAGATGGGCCCCCAGAGCCTTCACAACCTACCCAGGAAGATAAACCCATTCCTCCTGGTAGAACACACTGCAATTCCCTCCTTCCCCACATGTCTGAGTTTCCTTCCACAGGAAATGGCAATGTGGGAAAAAGAATATGCACCCAGCTCTCGTCAAAACATGCCATTTGGCCAGGGTTCAGCCGTGGGTATCAGACCTACAAGATGTACCACAGAGAAAATGAGACACAGTCTCTCTGATCTAAACAATACAAAGGCTGACTCGCCTTCCCTGTCTCTGCCTCTCTCTCTCTTTATCTGAGGCTTTCTTCTAGCTCAAGAATAGAAACAGCAAAGACCATTTAGGAAATTGTTAGGCAACGTCACAATGGCCAGCCATTTGTCAGAAACAGGGAAAATAGCCTCAAAAGAGCTTTTAACAATCTGAACCCTGTAATGCTGCTAACCTGCTGGTAGACTCGACCTGCCATCAAACTGAAACTGTGACTTCCCAAAGGCAAAACGAAAGAGTTTATGAAATGTTTCAAACATGGGAGGGCCCAGGAGGCCACCTAGGAGGAGAAAGGTTTGAGGAAACACAGAGGGAGAAAGTTGATGGCTCATCTCTGAGGCAGATGGCGCGGCAGCTAACACATCTGCAGTCAGCCATACCAGCCAGCCAGGAACACCCATGTGGAGTAGTAGTACTTTTAAGTACCCTGCAGACAAAATAGAGATCAACTCACCTAGGCTTAATCACATGAAACATCCTACTGAAGTGCTCGTCAGCAGTAAAAGCACCAGTTGTAAACCAGTTTTCCCCTTACCTATGAAAGACAGCTGTCCATCGAGACTACCAAATTATTCCACTAAAATCTGGAAAAAAAATAACTCCACATCCACTGAAAATATTAAAAGCTCTGTTTTCAACACAATTCAAGAAATTACATCCCTAAGATCGATATGGTACTGATGCCTGCTATGCTTCTGGTTCCCTTCCATTACTGATGTCAGTTGTGATCACATCTCAGGAGGACTGATGCCATGTAGTACTTATTTTTCAACATTGACAAAAAGTAAGTAAAAAAAATCTGTAACACATAGATCAGTCTTCTTTTAAGTAAAAGACAAGCAAAGCTCAATTCTTTGTCTGATTCACATTTATTCAATCAGGTAAAAAGGACCCTTTTCTGTTAAGTAGTCAATCTTGAAATGATTCTATGAACAGTAGGGAACACCAGGTTTTCTCTTATTCTTGATGCTAGCCTGTAAATGAAGGAAGAAATTATAAATTTATACATAAAATTTCATGGAAATATTCTCTTTAGAAGCCATATTTTGCAAGATAATTGTTTTGAAATGAGAAACCTCTTTTATAGGCTTTCCTAGGAGAACAGGAAGATCTAGCGCTTTGCCAAAAACTCCCAGACATCTCTAGTCTACAGGCAATTTATTTATAGGGATGGTTTATCTCACAAAGCCATTACTCACCTATTGGCAACTGCAGAGACCAAATTCATTCCTGACTGTGCACCATCCCTTAGCAACTTCAGGACCTGATTACATATGAGATCATACTTAAAAATTTTGAACTCTGCTCAGCCCATTTTTGGTTTTTGGAAAGACCTATGTACAACCATTTTCTGCTCTTTATGTAGGGATTAAAAGCCATGCTGATTATACATAAACTTAAACAAGATGAGGCATGGCAGTATTTGTCCAGTAGAAAACTATATGCATAACACTTCCGCATACTATCAATATGAGAGTTTTGGGGAAAAATTAGCAATTATCAATCACTCAGATGGAAATAAAATTATGTTACTGAATTATTCATGAAGAGTTCTAAAACAGTTTCCTCCTCAGTCTTGGTTGGTTGTTTTTTCCTTCCCTCGGTGTCCTCTAGATTTAAATCAATATATACTAGCAACAGAGTCAGTCTTACCCAAGCAAATACCGAGCTCTAACACAGTTCTCTCTGTTTATTTTGCTGTCTGGACTGCTGCTGCCCAGGGTGAATGAAAAGATGCCTGTATCCCATAAATGTCTGCTGTTGGCACAACTTTCACTGACCCTGTTTTCAAGACTAATGACTTTCATTTCTAGTTCAGCACTTTCCAGTATGGTATTCACTTAACAAAGCTACAGCAGTATATCAGTCTAAATACAATTGGTGTCTGGCCTTCAGTGCTCATGAAACATTAATTTAAATACAAGGTAAAATATTTACTTCAAAGTCAGTCATATTTTACACTGGTCTTTTGTTACAGAGGAATTCAGCCCTCGGTGGGTTGGGGTTTGTGAGACAGGGCAGGCTACTGTCTTAGGAGAGATTTAGTCTCTCAGTTTTATGAAAGAACATACACAAATTCAGGTAAATCAATGACCCATATGAATTCTCCAAACAATTCAAGTCTCTGAATGCACAAAACCCTCACAGAAGTGCCTAGGAACAACTCTATTTTAAGACTGGCATTCTAAAATCAGCTTCAAATGGTATCTGCAGTCCTGTTTTCCTCTAAAAGCTGATATTTAAAATCAGTCAGAAATGTCAGACAGAATAATTGTTTAACCTTACTGGCAGGTTTTGGTTACTTTGTCTTGCATTTTTTAAGATAAAATTGAGATATTGAATAAATCATTCCTGAGCAGTCCTGTTTTTCCTTGCTGACCAAGTTATCAGCAAGAAAATGTCACCTGTCCTGTGAAAATAGGAAACTCAATACATCACACAATACAAAGAATTTTTTTTGAATGGTTGGGTTTAGTACTTCTTATCATTAGCTAAAATAATCAAGTGGATGCACAGATAAAAGTTATACCTATAAAATATGTTACATTACAATAAAGTGTATGTGCTGCTCACACAGATATAACTGGGCTGTGCAAGGGAGCAGCTACAGAGGAGAAATCCAGAAACAGCAAAAGAAGAAACCAACCTGTTTCTCATTCAGTGTCATCATTTCTGGCTTGTTTGAGGGTTGGTGTTTGTTTTTCCTAAAATAAACACTACTGACTCATTTGTGATGAACTTTAGAACCCATGTATGATTTAATTCCAATGAATTCTGTGATGCAGCTTTTGCTTACAAACTGTAAAGCAGAAAGCTCTCTCTGGCACGAGACTTCCAATATCATCAAGTAGCTAAAGGGCAATGGAAAATCTTCAATTTTTGATATCACTTCAAGCAACAGTTATTATGATAAGGGGAACAAGGAATTTTTCCAACCTCCTAAGATAAAAATGCAGAATGGAATATCTGAAGGCAAAGAAAATAGGCTGGGAATTCTAAAGATACCTGGCATCAGACAGAGGATATCTTTGACTCTTTCTGAAAACTTACCAGATATTTAGAAACTATCTAGACATTATAGATCTATACAGACAGTCAGATATTTTGAGTTTGACAACATGCAGTTGCATTTGAAAGAGGTTGTAAGGAATTGGGACAAAACAATGGGAAGATGTGATGCTAATCCATCATGCTTGTAGTAACAGAGGGAGCAGCAACCACAACCAGGAAATACAGAGAGGGCAATATCCTACACTCCACAAGACACAGCTTATGGACAGAGGAAAATTCTTTGTCACACAGAATACTCCTATGCTCAGGTTGACAGCTATTTTAGAATTACTGAAAGCTCTGATGTATTTTTCTTACACTATTTTTAAATGTTTATTTAAATGGATGCTGTATCCTTTAAAGTTGCACAGAACAAGGCCAGGTGTATGCACCTCAATAAGAATACAGCTATGAAATCAAAACATGAGTGTTCACACTTAACTTTTCATCAGCTGAACTCCTGACAAATCCAGAACAAGGGTTCCCAAACAGCAAGTGGCACATCAACACTCCAGGATCCTAAAGCTGCTGCTGCTGTTGCCAGATGCAGCATTCAAGCAGGAAAGCTTTATAAACCCTGATCCAGAGCTTTTTAAACTCTTTTCTATAAGCTACTGATAGACACTCAGATTGGCATCTGAAACAGCAACTGCTTTCCTCCTGCACCTTCTGACACTGTCACTTCTGTAGCAATTCAGCCAACGTTACAGAAGGCAGCACAACAGCAAGGCTCTCTCCTAAGCATTAATTCTTTCACGTGGGTAAATCGACTAACCAGACATAGCAGAAAAACACGTGAAATTAATTGTTCTGGTCTACTTTACATTGATTTCACAGCAGCATAACTATTAGGAGGTTTCCAGATTGATTTCTGATGTGCTATCTTGATAGTAGTTCCTGGACTGGATTTAGATTCGTTCAGTGATGAAAATGAGAATTCAGAAGTACTCAAATGAACATTTAGAAACAGTAAAGCGGGGGACAGTGGGTGGAGGAAGATCTGAATATGTGCCTGCTGCATCCCATTTATCCTGCAGTGCTGGTGTAGCTCTTTGAAGTGTCAGTATGGGGGAAGAAACTGCATTACCCAAATACCATTTACATAATCATTTTTTCATATCTAAAGAAGACATTTCTCGCTGTTGTTACTTTAACTTCTTCCTTGTAATCATACACCTCTGACAATAAATGCAAAATATATGCTAATTTCCTCCATCCTTCCTACTTCAAAAAAAGAGATCACCTCTAGCAGAGCAAGTATTATCTTTATATGGCACTGACAGGAAAACTGTACATTAACTGGCAATTCATTATTTTGCTTCCATCAGAATCCCTTCCCTGCCCTTGAGAAGAGAGAAATCTCTAACTAGTATTTACAGTTCTGAAGCTTCAGAGAGAGAGAGAGAGAGAAATGCTCAGAGGCATCTGACAGGAGTAGTGGGTTAGCATTCTGCTCCAAACCTGTATGTATTATTGCATGCATATGGTTGCCTCTGTGTTTTTTTATCATCACTATTCACTGTCACATGGTGGCAGATAAATAAACAAATGGAGTGCTTCCACACTGAGCAAGGATTTTATATTATCCTTACATTCATCAACACTATAATGGACATTTTGTGCCTTTTTTTGGTGTCAATGTCATAGCCTGGATTCTGTGAGGAAAACCTTCAATACATCCAAAACTAGGTAGAGCTACCTTCTGTGGGTTGCTACACACACACAGTGCCCGCATTCTGAGCATTTCACCAGTGAGAACTGATCAGTGCTGGTAATACAGAGAGGCAGCAAAACCAGCAGCAGAAACGTGTGTTTTTCTCCCACTGTAATATCTTTAGATTGAGCAGCTCCTGCTATTTTAAGATTTCCTCTGCTAGGAAGTACAAACACCAGGATCCCCATCTCGGCTCTCTGCCATGCTGTGCAGCCCTTCCCCAAATAGCCCCCAGGTCACCATGCAGAGCAGCTGGCAGCCCTCAGGACTCCCATGAGCCAACACTGAGTAAACCAAACACTCCACAGCCACTCAGGGCTGGTGCAGCCTGCACAGAGGGGCAGAGGAGAAGAACGGGTCTGTCTGCAGTGACTGCAGCCAAACCCCACCTCCACACATCCTCATTCAACAAAGCTACCCCATTTCTTAGACTAGATTATTTGAACACAGCTGCTCTTTTTTTTCTCATTGTATTGACGGCACAGAAGCTCATTATCACAGAGTTGTTTTGGTTGGAAAAGACCTCAGAGATCCAGTGAAACCATCAGCCCAGCATGCTGAAGTCCACCACTAAACCATGTCCCTAAATGCCACATCTACATGTCCTTCAAATGCCTCCAGGGATGGTGATTCCACTACATCCTTGGGAAGCACATTCCAGTGTTTGATAATCCTATTGATGAAGAGATTTTTCCTAATATCCAATCTAACTTCCCCTGGTGTAACTCGAGGCCATTTCCTCTCTTGTCCCATCACTTGTTTCTTGGAAGAAGAAACTGACCCCCACCTTTTTTCAACCTCGTTTGACCTAAAACCCACTGCCTTCCTCCCATCCACTTTGACTCACGGATCACAGCTGTCCTCCAGCCAACCAACCATCTGCATAGCCACCACCAGTGCTACCCAGTGTGTCGACTGCCATGTCCTGCTACTGGCAGAACTACACTGAAGGCAAGCAGTCGCACCTGTGACAACCTGATCCAAATGGGAACACTCCAACTTCTTTATTCTCTCTTCTCCTAGACTATTTAATTACTTCAGACAACACATCTCTGATGCAGCTAAAAAGGCTTGTCCAGCTGGAGGAGCTGCCAGAGCTGGCTCCTGATCAGTGGACTAGCAGGCAAACAGTGGCAAAACCAGTTGTACAACACCACTGCCATTTTGTCAGCACTGCCTAAACTCCTCCAGCTCTGCAGGGTCCTTCCTCAGCCCGTTTCACACTGCCTCCACACAATCTTTGCCACTTCTTCCTTTCTCTAGGCTTGCCCCCTCACATACTCTCCCAGGAAATCAACACCTGGCAGGAGTACTCACCCCCCAGCATTACCTTGATCCACTTTGAAGTGGTCCTTGGAGGTTTGATGCTGCTATTGAACTGCAGTAAAGCAGGATGTTGCCAAAATGCCGCTATGACAAGCAATCGATTCTGCTTCGCAAGGGCTCCCTGAAAAATCTGAGAGGTAAACACTTCTGATGGCCACTAATCCACAAATATGACCCATGAAGGAATTTTCAGTACTTCCACCAAAATTATAGCTGTTGTAAGCACCTGAATTTGTTAAACCTTCACTTTTGACTATCAATATAGACAAAAAAATACTTCTTAGCCATAAAACTCCTTCTTTTACACAAACATACAAAAGATGCCAGATAAAGTAATCCCCTATTCCATGCTATCTGAAAAAGAGCACTATTCCAGAGAAGAAAGAAAATACTTTCTTCACCTCCATAATCTGCAAGTGGTAAATTGATTCTCACATCAAAACACCTCAAGTGGGAAGCTGAAATACTAAGCACAGAATTCAAGAGTTCCTGGCTTCTGAGACCAAGGGTTTTTTGTGTCCCCTCACTGTTTTTAAATGGCAAAAATAAAAATATGAATAAATATAACTTTTTTTTTTTAAAGTCATAATACAGCTTGCAATTTTGCAACATAGATTATCTCTTGGAAATCCAGATTAATTGAAGGTGAACAAACATCACTGTTGATATATTTAATAACCAGTATTTTATTCATGCAAAAGCAATCTGTTGAAGGCTTCATCAGAAATCTGAATGAAGTTGGTAACAGACGGTATCTGTATCTCATTTGAAATGTAAATGAGTCATTCCTCTCTTTTGGGGAAGTAGGATAGAAGAGACTCCTCTTCAGTCTTGTGGTTAAAAATAACTTTCCACTCATCCCACACAATATCCCCTTTAAATGATCCCTGCTTTGCATTACTTTCATGATGACCTATTAAATAAATGGGGACATAATGCAGCCTCCAAAATTCAACCAAAGTCAGATATTTGAAATAAAAATAAGCACGTGGAACGCAAAACCCAATACTGCATTACATAAAAAAATTCCATAGTAAGATTCAAAAAATCAAAAAAGGACAAAATAGGAGTGGGAGATACTGCACAGAAGGGCTTTGAACTCTTGCCAGTCTTGAATGTTAGAAGAGGGACCTGATGCTCAAGGGAAAACTTCCTGTTTGACTTCAGACCCTGACAAATATTGGAATTGTTCCAGCTGCTACCTCGGCTGCTCTCCCTTCCCTTAGAGCAAATTGAAAAGCCATTCCCCCAAGTGTGAAGAGGCTGTGTAACCTTTGTCTATATTCATGCAAATAACTTCTGATAAACACAACAGAACGTTTTGCCCAAGCACAATGGATTAATGACTGCAAAATACTCTCAACTGAGCCCTTCTGTGGTAGTTTGTCACTATCAAAACTACTAAATGTCAAAGTGAACAATGGCAATACACTGTCTGTGAATTTCTAGCTAGAGTAGTCTAACTGCAACCTTACAACATTGTCTTCTCACTGCAAGAGGTTTAAACTGCGATGAAGACCTTGAGAACAATCTTGCAGAAGGCTTCTTTGTAGCTTTTAAGCCTGTTTTGTGGACTGAGGACAGAAGAAAGCCTTTCACTAGGAGACTGGATAGACAGATTGGATCAGAGATGCTGTTCTGGAAGAGATTCCACTCTGGATACATTGGTGGAGAGAATCACCGTTCCACATCATGCTTGGCCCACTTTGGAGGGTCCTGCACACTCCGAGGCACATAGAAACAGCCAGATGCTTCAGCTATATTAAATTACCCCAAGTTATCAGAGGCCATATCAACATACTAACTACGATATTATAACAGGGCTCATTTTCTGTGTCAACAAGGTCCACTGACAGTGATTCCCAAACCTCTGGCATCAGATAGAACTTCCCATCACAGCATCACTAGGCAGCAGGTCAGGAAGAAGCTCTCACAAATAAGTGGTGATTATGTTTTAGTATTGCATAATTGGGGTATAGGAGTTGGGGTGTGTTGGAGGAGTGAGAGATTTGTGCTTTCAAGGAAAGGAGGTGGGAGTTCAGGAGCAGAGACATTTCTGGATAACAAGGACCTGGGTTTCTACGGGATTGCTCAGCCACCAGTGTTACTGTGGTTTCTCACCCCACCAGCTGCCAAGTGCAGCCTCTTCCCTAACTCAGGACTTCAGTTGTGAAAAATGTATAGCCCTAAATATTAAAGCTCTGTAAAACTAATTCAATCTTAAAAATTCTCCAATACCTCCAGCCAGAAAAACAATATTAGCAAAGTATCACTAGTCTGAGAAATGGGATTTCAAAGTAGCAATTTATTTAATAGTAACAAGAAACCTAACTAGAGCAATATTTTAATTCCATAGACACAGCTAAGAGTATTTTACTCTGTAGTTACAGTTTAGGTGGTGGCTTCTTTTGGAAGATTTCAACAATAAGATAGCTCAGGATGAAGGATGGGTTAGAGCACTGCAGTTTTAAACAAGTGTTGGGAGTTCATTTTGCTTCTCTCTGGTTCACCAGCGATTATTATACTTTACCACCTAAGGGGACACTGAAAAAGTAGTCACTAAATCCGATTATATTAGATTTGTAAACTTTTTTCCTCCTTTTTTTTGTTTTTCTGAAATTTGAATATAACAAAATACAGAAAAGTAAACTGGGAAAAAAAGCAAAAAACTTCATTTTTATCACCAGTAAGAGACTGAAGCTATAATATTTTCAGCTACATTTCATAAGAAGAACATTTTTAGACAAATTCTTTCTGCCCAGAAATCTCTTTGCTTTAAAATACATTCCAAAATTGTGACAAGTTTAATGTATTACTTCATATTGCATGACTTCAACAGCAGACCCTGCCTAAAAAGAATGACATCCTTATGCATATTCTGCATTAAAATGATTCTATTCAAAACACACACCCCCTCTTGCTAGCGTTATTTCTTTCAAACACCTGGGGAGCTATATTAATATTAGTATGTCAAGTGTTAAATTGTATTTAAAAGTATATAAGATAAATTTTCCTATGCAAAGTACTTGACGGTGTGGTGTATTCAAGAAGCAATTTCCATCACAGCAAGAAACCTTACTAGAGTTGTATGATTTAGTAGGATACAGCAGCCTGAAATACACAATCCTGCTGACCTTCAATACTTCAAAATCATTCCAGTTTTTATAGCTCCCGTTGTTTGCCATCCCATTTCTATCCATTGCCACTGAGTATACAAATGACAAGAGTTGAAAGTTTGTTTTCTGTACAAACAAAACACACGCCACTCCATGCCTACTCAGCCAGGGATTTTATTTACTGTCTGCTTACTAACCTGCCCCTAACTACAGCCTCTATTTCCTTCACAGTTTCAACACAATCCTTCTTCAGCTCTCCCTTCAGCCATTCTCCATTCATGCTGCTGGCCAGGAACCATCTGTTGTCCAGGGCTACGTGACCAGCTTTCACTTCCAGAGAGAAGGCAAACACCAGAGCATCATGAAAAAAGGTCCGCTAAAAAACCAATAGCACCACTTTCATATGAGCCATTCCTCTGCATGCCCAGACCTCCACACTGCAGAGGCGCTCAGCTTTCATCACATTTCTAGGTGGCTTTTTCCCAACATTTCTGCTGCATCTGATGCTCAGCCAGTGCACACTGAACAGCCCATGGGCACAGGTCTCATCCCATGGAAACAGCAGGAGGTAGAGGCCACAGTGGTGGTGGGATGCGTCCTCATTTCAGTCCTCTCCCACTCTCCCTGAACAAAGCAGGACATCTGGCATGACAATCTCACTTTTGATAAAGCAGGTAAAAAAACGCCAAACACCACCCAAGAAAACCCTCATGTAAGATTTTCAACAAAATAGCAGAAGTACTGAAAACTGCAACCTGGTATTTTACTAAGTAAATCACATTTTATTTATAAATCCATAAGATATGTGGCTGCTCAGCATGGTAAATAAAAGAGAACACAAACTCTGCAAGAGCACAAGAGGCAAAGTTGTTTTGTTCTGTACTTCTACATCACGTGAAATCACTACTACGTGATCAAAACCAACAGCTAAATAATGTGTCACAGAAACTGTGCAAATTCTACAGCTCCAGAAAGACTTTTTTTGTAGCTTCAGTGGCCACGTGTCCCTGAAATGTTGTAAAATGCCATTCCCAGAATGTTCACACGGCTTGAGAAAAGTAGTACTTACTGAAATGTGATTAAAGGTAAATAAGGAGAGATGAGGAGAAAAGAAATTTAGGGGTTCTAAACCACAGATACTTTTGCTAGCCTCTCTGGAGAAACATGTCCTATCTGCCCACATCATCAACGAGCATAGAACTCTTGGGCTAATCTAGAGAAAATCATAGTATAGTAATAAGTATGACTGACACAGGATAATGTGCATTTATAGTGCACTTTTCTGCATTTGGGGCTTTGTCATCAATCAAGCTTTCTTTCCAGTCTTCATCTCACAAAAGAAACATGACCTTTCTCACCAAACTAACCTTTTAATAGAATTTAATATACAAATTAATGTCATTCAGACCACATACTTTCCTTCTCTTGTCAATACCCTGGGTCACCCAGTAGACCTGGCAGTTTATCTACATCAGACCTAACAAAGACCCAAAATTGCAGCTGATATTCTTAAATAAGTTTCTAACTGGTCACCAAGTCCAGGTTGCTGCAAAGAAAGTAAAAGGCATTCAGGTCTACTGAGCAAAGACCATAATCTGCTCTATGTGAAAGCCATTTAAAGCACTGATTTATACTTGTTTGTACAGGTGTGTAAGTAATATGTACACATTGTCAGGAACTGTCATTAGATAACATATGCAGTCATAATGGATAATCGGAATGGGACATGGGAAAAAAGGACTTACTCAAATCTCTGCCTCATTTCACAGCAATGAAATACTTTTCTGTTTTAGTTCTTTCTGGAAAGCAGAAGTTTTCAGGCATATGTATGTTTAATATGTTTTGTTTAGATGTTCACCTTCTTTACATGACAGGTTGTTTAGACCATTTCTTTCATAACTGTACATTATTTGGAAAAAAATATTTGATGATTAAGGCTAACAACAGCATAATAAAAATGCACACAGTAGTTACTATCACATTTACTTAGGATCAGCTCCATGACAAATTACAAAAACATAAAACATTACAGAATCTGGAAGATAAAGCTATAATACTTTGTTTGCTTATATTACCAAAAAAGAATAAAAACCCCTTGCCACACAGGTCTTTTTCTTTCCTTTTTTTGGGAGGGTGGCAGGGAGGCAGAACTGCAAGTGTGGTCAAGGGGAAAAAAACCAAACTCAAATTGAGCCCTCAGATATCTGAACTTGCAACACTATCACAATGACGCCTAAAAATAGTAATTTATGGAAACTCATCCGTATTGAATGACATAAGAACTATTGTTATGAAGACTACAGCTGGTTGTAAGGCAAGAAATACAGCATGGTAACAAATGATAAATTTAGGAAAGGCTGTCTTCATTAGCAAATGGGAGAGGAAGCAACTACTATGGTAAATATGAAAAGGTGTTGCAAACTTGGGTGGAAGTGTGTGAAAAGAAGAGCTGAAAAAGGAATACAAAGGAATTGTGAAGTAACCAAAACAAGCAGAAAATAGTCAAAGGACATTCATACTACAAATGTGCAAATTGATCAATTACAGAAACCATCTCAAACTGGGATACTACAACAAAGAAGAAATCTAGAAAGCACTAATGTGTAAAGAGACTGTGCAGAGTACAAAATGCAAATTTTGCAAATGCAAATAATGTGCAATGCCACATGAGACAGGGTGACTGCAGTTACTAAGGCATCACTTCACCTGCCATTTTGGTTCTTGGGAAATGAAGATATTTGCAAATAAGTAAAGTGTTACAGAAATCAGAATATTTAAGAAGAGATTCAGATTTTCCAACTTAAGCAAAGATAATGCCCTGAAAAGTAACACACAGAATTTATATACATATTTACCCTTAACTAAAATGGTATGTACAAGAAGCAAATAAGAAAAACGCAATACAGAACTCAACATAACTAATACATAGTCAAGTTTTAAACCGTTCAAAGTAAATCTGCCAGAAAAATATAATCCAAGAACTTCAGATATTAAATAAAATTGAAACCACTGATAAATGTGTTATTTTGCAGCAAGTTTATTTTAAGCTGTAAAATCAATATGAAGCTTTGGAGTAGTAACAGAAAAGTACTTTTTCCCAAATTGGCACAACAGCAGATGCTGCACTGCATGAAAACGCAATTTATTTTTTGAAGCCTTGTGAATGCATTTATGTGGAGAGACAGGGGGTGGGGGTTTTTTCCCCCCGAGAGACTGAAAAAGCTTTTCCTGTGACATTGGCCCAGGAGGCTTAGCTTTTCTGCAGTGTTGAAGATGGGAGATGTGTCCTTCTCCCTGGCATAGATCTCCCAAGTAGTTACTGGTTCCCTTTTGAAAAGCTCCTCCTTTTGAAACCTGCCTTTTGAACGTCCTCTTGCCCTTCCTGTTCTCAGCCCTTCGCCAAATCAGTCTCATATATTACCTATAGAGGAGGCAGAATCATAAAAGATAAATCCCTCTGGGATCATCCTTCATCAACACTGAAATGTTGTCTGAGAATTGACTATTATCTGGCTCCATTATTTTTCTCCTTCCAGTTTTTTTAGACTGTCTATTGCTGAATTAAACAAATACAAACATCAAAGCTATGTCCCAATAAACACACAACCTACACTGCTTCTATACAAAAAAAAGCCACGTAGAAAAATTAAACAAAAAAGTCACTAAATGAACATGAATAATCTCTTGAAAGCACATCTATTTCCTATTTCTCAATGAATTTATAATTCATGATGTATAATAATTTATATAACTTACATTTAACTATACATTTTTCCTAAAAATCTGAGCTTCACCACACTTGAAATCATGCAATAAAACCATCCTATGACCTAATTACATTTGTGTATTTAAGATGTCTTTAAAAATTAATTTACAAAGACTTTACTAATTGTATTTTTATGAATATATAAAACCTAAACATACACCTTCTACAACTCATATTGAGCAAGCCTTACTACATCAAACATATTTTTTTACCTCTTTATCTCTTACTTCTGTAAAACTCTATTAACATAGCACCTTGCTTGCCAACAAACTAGCATATCGTTTTCTTTCAAATACTAGTTAATTTAAGGTAAGCAATGTTTCCTACTACCTGCCTAACTTTAGATTTCCATCCTAACAAGGGAAACTGAAAGGATTTCACAGCCAGCATACTACAAACTGCAGGGACATGGGGAAAAATTATGCTCCCTGCTTCCTAGACTAAAAGAGAAGTGATCCCCTGAAAATCCAAATACTCAGATTCATTTATTTAGCACCACAGTTGTGCCTAACACTTCATAGGAGCTACTGAAACAGGGAACACCCTCAAACAACTAAACCGAGGTCTTCTTAGGCAGCTTGTAGGAAATATTTTCACCATCTGTATTATTATTTCTTCGTTCAATAGCTCACTAGCTAAATTTTTATGGCACTAGAAACCTGCAAACTGAATCAGGTTTGAGACAAAAGGCAAAAAAAATGACCAAAGGTCAGGTTCTATGACACACCCTTTCAGCATCCAATTCACAAAACTAAAAACATATAACATTATGTCCAATAGCCATGTAAAGGTACAAGCTTTTCCGTGGCAGGCAGGTATGCAAGGTCAAAGAGCTCAAACCAACAGACTAATGCAGGATCATGCCAAAACCTTCCCTCCTGGAAGTCAGGCAGAGTGTTACATTTCTGAGTAAAAGACAATTCCAATGAATGATATTTGCAAGTCTCCCTTAAATCTGCTAGCAAGAAGTGCTGGCTAGCTGCTTTAATGGTTTGCTGGTAGCTCCATCATACAAATAATTGTTAACTATATGGGTACTATAAAATTATTAAATGTTTAATTCCTAATGTCAAATCAATTATTAAGCACATAAGAAGCCATATGAAGGGCTTAAATTATTCATTTCCATTTGTCACTTGGTCTGTCAATTTCAGAAGCATCAGAAGAGTATGATGATACTTAAAATGAGCATTGCTTAGTTTCAGTATTCTCAGAAACATTAATATTCTTATTGATAAATGGTATTTCCCATCAAAGAGAAAAATCTTGCCACATTCAGTTTGTGCATATTTATCCAAGTCCCACATTTCTATTGTATTTCAATATGTACATTTGCCTTGACAGAATTCATTCACATGACTTGCACTGCAATTATCACACTGCATGTAAACCATGCAGTAATCTTGATGAAAACTACAATCAGCTCAACCTTTGTACTTAATCGTCCCCTCCAAGATGAAAAAAACACTGCAAGAAATGGAGTCAAGGAAAATAAACTAGCAGGGAAACAAGAATTTCATAAGGATCTTTTGGTAATTTCCAGGACACATCCAGTCTCTTCTACTTTATATTACATCGAACCTCCCTCATAAATGTTATAATGAATGCCTAAAGAGATTAGAAACAGACCAAAATTATTATCCCCAGATGTTTTAAATTCTGAGACTCCTTCTCCAGAACACTAGAAGGATAAAAGATATTTAGATAGCAAAAAACCATGAACTTTTATAATTCAGAAAATTAATCTCTTCAGCTTTTAGATGAACTTCAGGCACAGGTCAAAGTAAACTGTCATTTAAAACAACTCAGTAGTTCCCCGATGTTCATAGAGCATAGGAATAAAGAACTAAAAGGATGCTTCTGAACCACTAAAGTCCACGTTTCTTTGATTGAAGACACTGACTGACTCTCAGCTAAGGACAGCATCCCACTGTAAAATCAATTCATTATTTTAATCTTTATTATCCTGAGGATATTAACCTCCGCAAACCAAGTGCCCCAATGGCTATGGGATGCGTTCTAATTTTCAGTTTAATTTTCATTACCAGCCAGATGATTTTTATTTTTCTGTGTGTGTATGTGTATGTGTCACTAATTCTTTGTCTTCCATAGCTTCTCCTCAAATCTGATGTCAGCAACCACGGATTATCTGTAGATGGCAGTCACACCACTTCCAGCATTCTTCTCTGCAGATCTATTCCCAAGTCAAGCTCTTCTCAGCTCCTCTCACAACTCTCCTTTCTCCTGGTGATCTTTCGAATAAATGCAACTAGAGGTTTTACATAGTCATCCAGGCAAGGATTCATCTTTAGCTGGGTACTTTGCCATCGTAAACGAGTCTTTTCTGGACACATGTCCAAATGACCCAGCGATCAGCTAAGGCTTCCTCTCTTCATTCTGCTTGTCCTTGCTGCATTTTCTACCAATGAACTCAGCATATAGCTGTAACTTCTACTGTTAGTCCCCAAATGCAGGCACCTCATATTTCCTATTACTGAATTTCATCTAGTTGCTGTTACTGCAGTCCTCAAGGTCAAGCGTTTCTTCCCCACAACATCGTGATCTTTTGCTGTATTAGGAATCCTTGAACTGGGTCATCAACAAATTTCATTATAGCAGTGACATTCAGTCACCCCTTCACTAGTAAAAAGCACTAATAAAGGGAAACATTCTCCAGAGAGCTCTCTGAGAAATCCAGTCAGAAATCTTCCTCCTGCCTGATGCCCTCTAAAGTCACACAACCTGCCATCTCCCCTCACCTACATGTACAGTTACCTAAATAATGGTCACCTCCTTTAACAGGGCTTCTAGTCTCCTGTTTGGCACTAAACCAGATTTTTTTTCATTCAAAGATATGTTCCCTATTTAAAACATTAATCAGTTAATTTTTCACGAACTGCTCTCAAAATGCACTGCCATGACATAGCAAAGGTTAACAGTGGCACGTTGGTTATGCCAACTGGGATTTCAGGGGTTTGCACAATATTATATTATATTATATTACTCTACTGTATTACTGATTTTAATAACTGGCAGGTCTCTCTAATAGTTCATCTTTTTCCTATCTTCTGTACAGAGATAACCATACCAGACTTGATGAAACCACTTAAATGTCTTCCTATTAAGCCTGTGACTTTATATATCTATAAAAAAACCATTAAGATAAAAATCATCTGTTCTCTTTCCATGAATATAACCGAAAATATGGCATATACTGGTGGATTGGGGGGTTCTTCTTTTTCTATCACACCTATTCCTAAAGCAGAGTATCATCTGTTTGGCAGCATCTTTCCTTTTCATACAACCCTCCTGGCTTCTTCCATGTCCTTTTTCAGGTGAATATTCACCTACAAGGTACTGAACCATGCTCCTCCAAGATTTGTTTAGGATAATCATTCCTGAGAGTCTCATTAATCTTGAACTTAAAAAAATGTCAAGTCCTCCCCACACTCCAGATCCTGAACAAGTAGTATAGCATCAACTCATCCTCACCTTCCTGTGCTGCAGGGATTTCACTGACACCTGCCTTGCTTTCCTCAAATATCTAAGAATATTTTTTTCTCTTACTGCTTAACCACAAACCATGTTATTGATAATTTAGGGCAGGGCTGACTTTAGATAAGGCAGGTCCCAAGCAAGATGTGGAAATCAGACCCAATGTAATTCCACACAAAGACAAGCCTTCTCTTTCTGCAGACCCATTTTCTCACCACACTGCCTAATACAGGAGCTAATTACCACAACCACAGAAACTCTGTGCAGGCCAGGCCCTCACCCCTCAGCACACAAGAGATAACCCCGGGTGCTAAGATAATATCAAAAAATTGCAAATTATAAGTTCTAGGACATAAAATTTTGCCCATGTGTCTTAAGCCAGGACTGCTCCAAGGCCCAAATTGAACCATTCCATTTCAACACTTTGAAACAAAATAAAGAAGTACTTTAAATTCACCTCAAAAAGTAGAATTTAGGCTAAAATAATCAAACATATATTCTAAACACATCATTCTGGATATTTTTTTAAAAACCATAAGTGTCAAATTCCGCTTGAAGTAATTTCTGTGCTGTAACTGAATATAGAGAAAGAGGAACACATCTGGTGCCTGCACTGTGCAAATGTATTTATGATTAAATAGAACTGAATACCCAAAATCCTGCAATGATAGAATTCATTAGACTAGTATAATGCTGCATAATTACTCTTTTTTTATATCATCCACTGCATGCTTTAAGAGCTCTTTTTACCCATTGATACCAATGTGCTATGTCATATTTACATACACCCTGCATAAAAGGCTGAGGAAGTATTAGACATGTCAGAGGGTGACACAGAAAGGCAACTGTTCTACAATAACTACACTGTCAGCGAAACAAGAGGAAACTAATTTAAATTCATTCCCCGGCATGGAATTCTACAGATAGGTACTGGATTTACATTTTGAAAGGAAAGGTGCTTCATACTATAGTAAGGAAGAGTTCTGACACAATAAAATCAATACATCACTCCTTTTTACCAGCACTCCTTACTCAGCTTGCCTGCCTTGCATTACTGGCCCAACACACCATCCACAGATTTCCTCATAGACCTTGAAAAGCAAGCATCGCCCTCGGGTCTTTCCTCACTGAAACCATCTCCACACATTACTGCTCACACCTCAGACTTGAGAGAAAGTTGCCAGCAGGCAGTGGCTCTCTCTGAGCCTTGGCATGACTGCCTTTGCTCCACTTCTTTCCTACCAACCCAGGTGTCTGACAACTCCTAGCAGCAGACCAGTCTCCGTCCTGTCTCCTGTGAACTGTAGCATATGAAGGTCCTAACAAGTTCCCCAGGCCACCAAGGAAAACCAGGGGCTCCACTGCCACAGAAGCTTGGGCTGACAGCAGTAAAGGAGGGTTGCCACACCTCTTTAAAAAAATTTGTCAGGTACCAAAGACTTTTGCCATCACTGTTTCAATTTTTTTCATGTTACGCCGCCCACTGTCTCCCTAAGGCACACTCCATCTCCCTCTCAGTGTACTCACTGTTTTTCATTGTTGACATGGAGGAGTAAGGGAGTTTGGACTCCCATACAGAGGTAAGTTAGCTGCTAAGGCTGACTTACTGCTGGCTGCTCTCACAGATGGGTTAGTGATGATGCCCAGGCAGTCCAGTGACAATAACAGCCTTTGGATCAGGCTCAGCAGGCAATTACAGAGCCAGCATGGAGCTGGCAGACTGGCACACGGGACAAAGTAACTGTCCACAACCACACTGTCCTTCCCCTTCAAACAGCGGCCAGACACACACTTGACAAGAGCTTTCTCTCCAAAGCTGTAGCTGCAACCAAAGAAGAGTCAAGGAAATGGAGACTGATAAAAGCAGTCTGCAGGGACAGCAAAAAGGTAGCTGAAACTAATTACTATTTGCCTTTATTTCAGATCAGGCTACACGTTTCTAATATAAAAAACCGGAACAGTGGTCCTGACCAACCACTTCATTTCCAGCCCTCTACCAATCGCAGGTTATTTGAGCTATGTACCTGCAGGCTAAGGAGGAACTGCTCTGCATTAAATATATATTGAGTTCCTAACCATAATAATCTCTCTCAAGTGGTATTTTTGTTGTAAACAAAAGCTGTCAAAGTTCACACCTCAGGTTCCTTATGACGACAGAGAAAAACTACATTAAGCAGTTGCAAACAGCCAAAAGGCATGTGAAAATCATTAAGCCAAAATTTAAAAGATGCAGGGTTGTCATTTAAAGGGCTGTGCACAAATGACACAATAACATGCTCTTTCTAGTAACTGTGGTATGCAGAAAATCTATCTTTCAATAGTTACTAATACAATCAAGAAATGCCATATTCTTAACAAGCTTAAGATTTAGGGGACATGAAAGTTATGATATTTTTAAACTCTCCTGGACCAGAACAGAAGTTAGGCTGTAATTTGAAGTAAATTAAAAGTAAATGAAAGTAAACATATATAAATATGAAGTAAATTAAAATAAAGTACTTGTTTGGTAAGTAACTATGAATGAATTGACTCCTTTTATTTTCATCATTTTCTAATTAGTTAATGTTGACAGAGACATATTTGAAACCTAACTAATTTAAATTTTACATCCTGTCTCCTTTCTTTCATAAGAAGTATAAAGGAACCACAAAACCACTCTAATATGCCAAGTAAAATGGTTTAAAGGTTCACAAAATGTAAAATTTCAACAAAGAACCAGTCAATGATCACCGAGGAAGGATTTTTCCGATTTGGTTTCCCATATAGGAGAGAAGACCAATTATTGACCTACATATTCTCGATGCAAACAGAACACCAGCATCACAGAAATACAAGGCAGTATTTTACTGCTCACATCTCTTTTCTAAATGTTTGAAAACATCATACCTGCAAATTAGTCTTTTGTGTAAGGTGTCAAATTCCCAGAAAGACTCCCATATTTCTGTAGTTTACTCTTAACTGACACTAGGCAAAAGTACGCCTACAAAAGCAACCCATAGAAGTGCACTGCTACTCAAAGGAATTTTAAAAAAAAAACAAAAACCACAGGTTTTTGGGGAAGTGAAGTCCCTCAACAGGGAGCCACACGACCTTGGACTCCCAGCAGTGGCCAGGGGCTACTCTGGCACAGCCCCTCCCCTGACAGATGCCAAAGACATCTGCCTCTGGGTCCAGGCATTCTGGAAAAGCCCTGCCCGCTCTCAGCTGGAGCCTGCAAAGCACTCGGCGAGGCGGCTGCTGGAGCCGGCTGCTGCTGGCAGGGCAAGAGAGGCAGCTCCATCCCAAATATCCTTTTCTCCAAGCAGCTCTTGCACGCAAAGCAAAGAGAAGACTGAAACATCAGAGGAGTTGTGTCCTGGCAACCTACAGGAAGACAATGCCTATTCCCAGAGCTCCACAGTCCTTCCTCCGTCACGGGGCCAGACACATCCCTTGCATGCTGTGGGAATGCCTACATTTTTCCTAAGAGGAAAGCAAGGCAGGATAAATCATTTTCAGAGGCTAAACACAACTCCAGGACTAAGACATCACTGTCCCTCCTAGATCTCTTTCAGTCCACGTGCTTTTGAAATTCATTATCCTATCTTTCAAATACGAATAAATAATATGGCTAATTACATACTTGCACCTAAGCTTGAATGTCTGAAATATTCTAGCATGACATGACACAACTGCCAATGAAAACAAATCAAAAAAGTAAGACCATGTGAATTATCTAGACCTGATACCACAAAGATACAAGCAATCCCAGGGTGAAATCCCTATCTAGTGAAAAGTATTTAATGTTCTGATTGCTTTTTACTACGTGCACGTGTGACCTGGTTTGGTAGTTTTAAATACTGAAAAGAAAAAGAAAACTAAAAAAAAACCCAAACAAGGTAGGAAGTTTCTTAGATAATTAATCCCAAAACCTTCCAAGAAAATGAAAATATAAAGTTACCCACAAAGATAAAGGCTCCAAAAGTATTACCAACATACAGCAGTAATTTAAATAATTTGCATTAAAGCGTTGAAAGGAACTACTTGAAGTTCAATATTTGCCCAAGTCCTTGCAAGATCTGAGTAAAAAGTCAGAGAATTTATTTCAAGTCTGTCTCAAGGACCTAGAAGGCATTCTGGATAGAGTAATACCATTTAAAGGTTAAACTCATAGAATCAGCATTAAATTTTCAGAAGATATATTTATACGTTTAAAAGATTTTTTTCCATCCTTTGAAGAGTTTTAAAAACATTATATAAGCAGTATTCCCATGTAGAGCAGTTTGGGGAAAAGAAAATAGTGTGGCAGAACTCAGAAGAATTGATCAGACACAGCGTTGGATATTGCACATCATTTATTGATGTTTCAAAAGTGCTGCTATTAGGCTGCAATTATATTTTGCTTTGTCTTCATTACAAAATTTGAAAAATGTGAAGGGTACTTCACTTCTTCTCTACTCATCCGTTTTGCTAGACAAGTAAGGAGACCCCCAGTCCTTTTTTCTCATGCATTGCTAGAGAACACCTTGAAGACCACAGAAAGCCTACACTGAGAGCTCAAAGATTTTAAACTGAAAAAGCATCAGCAGTGTTGAACAAAACTAGCATTTCTGCCATGTTAACTGGTCACTACAATCAAATATTCACTTTACAAAGAAGTTGGTGATTGGGATCAAGTATTAATTGCACAAAGGAGTTTAAAATTATAAAAGCAAAATCCTTCTAATATTTCCTAATATATTTTAAGTATGCACATCTCCGGTATTTATAAAACAGTTGGAGGGAGTCTCAGCATGCAACCACTTAGTCACAAAAGCATTTTGTGAGATGCCCCACAAAAATAAATGTGAATGTTTTTGTATAGAATGGTTCTTGGAAACGTACGCAATGGAAGTAAAATCAGTAATAATGACAGTCTTACCTGGTCCCAGGGACAGATGATTCCTCCAAAACACATAAAGAGATATCCCATGGCAACAAGACATACCCAGACCACCAGAGAAAATACACGAAGCAGCTTCTTAAACACAGGTTCTACGCAGACAAGGATAAATATGGCAAAAAAAATTGCTAGGGCCGTTGGAACAGTTATTAAAAATGCCACGTGGTCTTCAACTTCCTGGAAACAGAGGAAAATGAAAAGGAAGTTAAAAGCTAATGTACTTAAAGTCAGACATCAATAACTTATTGTACATGGAGATCCCAGAAAGACACGACTGGGTATCTAAAGTGAGTTAAATTAAAATACGATTTCTTTCATGGTAAGAAGCTGTTAGGTGGAACATCAGCTCCATAACTACTACTGTAATTATTAACCCCAATAGCACAACACTTCTTTTACTAATCTGAGTTGCAGTGGGCTGTGAGAAGTGTGTGCAACATGAGGGAAGCTGAGTTGGAAAGCTGGTTCCAAGCTCCAAAGCAGTGGATCCGCAGCCCACGGCCCACCAGCCAACAACTCCACCGCCAGCACATACAGAACGGAGAGGGGCCAAATGCAGAAGAATGGAAGCTTGCAACAGCATGAATCTGCAGGAGAAAGAAGCTTCCCCTGAAGCCCGGTATGTCCCTGCAGAACCTCTTCACTGCTCTGCAGACTGAAGAGAAAAGACCCATTGCACCAGGAGAGGCGCTGGAGCTGAGCCAGGCAGCCCCATCTGCTCCGTGTGTAACAACCAACGCAACCACGAGAATGTGATGGGAGACAGCAGCCGGGACTCTCTTGTGAGAGGTACAGAGACCTGACACACTCCTGACAGCTCTGCTGCTTGCATATCAGGGGGGCTCCTATCAGGGATGTCACCAAGAGACTCCCAAGCCTCATAGAGCCCACTATTACCCACTGCTGTAGTTTCACACGGGCACCAGTGACACAGCCTGGAATAGTCTGAGCAATACCAAGAAGGATTGCGGAGGGTGATGGTAAGGGACTCTGGAACACAAGTAGTTTTTTCACCAATCCTCACCAAATCCAAGCTGCCAGAAGAACAGAAGCTCAGCCCATTCCACTCCTACAAGTTTGATGGCAATACCAGAAAGAGATGCTCTGAGTCTGAAAGGGGATTGCAAGCCAGCAGGAAAAGGAATTCCAGCCACTCTAGCCAGTAAGTTGGCTTTGGGGGCATGGGCAGTAAACAAGGGATGTACACCTAGGATCTTATCACAGGGATGTAGTGGGATGGCTCCTATGACTGGAATGTTGGAACGGAAGGATACTGGCTCTTTAGGAAGAACAGGAGAGGGGAGACAAGGAGGGAGTGTTTCCTTCAAAGTCACACCTGCTGGGTGATGGATGAGGAGCTGACTGAGAGCTTATATGTTGGGTTAACGGGAAAGCAGAGATAGGCAACACTACGATGGGTGTCTGCTAGAGGTCATCCAGCCAGGAAGACTGAGAAGATGAGGCCCTCTATAGACAGACAGGAGCAGCCTTGTGTTCACAAGTCCTCATCCTCATGAGGAACTTCAGCCACCCCAATACCTGGAAGGGGTAACACAGCAGGGCACAAGCAATCCAAGCGGTTCCTGGAAAGCACTGATGATAATTCCCTTCTCCATGTGGTACAGGACAAGTTGGGTGGGGCTTTGAGCACCCTTGTTTAGTGGAAGGCGTGCCTGCCCATGGCACTACATGATCTTAAAGGTCCCTTCTAACCCAAAGCATTCTATGGTTTAATATGATTTGAAACAGATTGAGAAAACTGTAAATCACCCTGAACAATGCAGCTGTCAAAATGCCTCACAAATCAATTATGTCCATAGCTCTATAAAAGCCTTTTTGACAGGGATATAGTTGCAAGGTACTCTATGTTTTGCTTCTGCTTAAAGCATTTATCTGGAAGTACAGACTCTAGATTACATACATCCTTTTTCTCCTAGCAACTGCTTACTTTGGAATGTACAAACAACACCCAGAGCAAGGACTAGAATATAACACGAAGTAAGATTCAGAATGTTCAATATTTAAATTTATTTACAGAACTTACTTGGAAGTTACTACACTAACATCTTTAAATCATCTAATGATGGGTGCATTAATAAAGAATAAATATTTGATTTTCTATTGCTGTATATGCTCAAAAGTACGCCTGGATGAAGTACAACAGCACTATATCAAAGTACAGTCACAGGATCTTTAGTCATTTCCCAGCTGTTATGAATTCTAACAGCCTCATTTGCAGCAACAAGGATTCCCAAAAGCAGGCCCCAAATGCTACTGCTGCAACAGTAACCACAGACTTCATGCAGAAAAGCCTCAGATTCATTTTTCATGCTGGTGAAATCTTCAAGAGAATCTGAAAGTGCTTATTTCATGATTTGTAAGACATCTAAGCACAAAGAAACAACATTGCTTTTCCCCTTATTTTTAGTTGCTTCCTTAGTTAAATCTTGTTTATCAATAGATTTTCAACTTAAATACATAACATTTTACTTTAAAGTATCTTAATATGACTTTTTTCCTTTCTTATGTATATAAGACTTGCTTAAATAAAACTAAAATATTACAAATAAATTTGTAAATTTGCAAACATTTACAAATGCCATCAGCAGGCTTTTTTGGGGTTTTTTTTTGCGGGGGTTTTTTTCCCTGCTCTAATAAGTTTTACAACTTGATATCTAGAGACACTTGCTGTAAAAATCTGTCCCCCTTTGCTGTTCCCATTTCTTTGTTTTCCTTGCAGCCCTGCCTGTGGCTGCTCCCAGCTCCAGCCCAGGGGCAGCCACCACCCTGGCAGGCTCAAACCAAGGGGAGCACCACAATATGCCCTTCCCATCTGGACAAAAGTCAGTTCATCTTTCAACTCTTCTTATTTTTAATTCCCTTTTAGATTTATGAAGTCGCACATTTAAGCAATCGTTATTGCAACACTGACAATCACGGTATAAGCAAAAAAAGTGTCAAGAAATTTTAAGTGGTGATTCTAACCCTGAAATGCAAACACTAAGCTTCCAAATATCAAACACACACATTGAAGGCCTTCAAGCACTTGGGCAGTCACACAGAAAACAAAACTATGGCTTTAAATTTAGGCACAGGGGTAAGAGTCTGCACGAGTACACAGCTGCATGGAGTAACATACCTGCAATCTTGCATAATAACAGTAAAAATATAAAACCCACCTACTAGTAGGAAGAAGAACTGATTTATATATATGAATGTTGTGATTTTTCATCAATTCCATCTCAGAAACTTGTTTCAGTTAATTGATTTAGTAATTGGCACAACCAATGCCAGCTCATTTAACACGAAAAGCATTTAACTTCAGCCTTTGACTTCTGCCCTTCCAGGCGGGATTGCCAGACTCTTGTTGCAAGAGACAGGTGTCACAGGCAACAGGACAACATTAACTTCCTTGCACCATCTGTCACAAAGCCCAGCTCACAGCACCAAAGGAAACCAGAGGCTCCTGGAGTAAGCCAAGACTGTGGAAAAACACATTTTAACGATGGCAAATTGGTATTTCAGTGATAAGGATCATGCTACAAACATACAAGCAAGAAAATCCAGATGCACTTCAACTACACGCTTCTCCAAAATGGTAAAAAAATAATAAAACTACTGTACTTTCTGGGAGGGTTTGGCTTCATAACAAATCAACAATATTTAGATGTCTGTTTAGAGCACATGTATGCTCATGCAGCTACATATATTTATATATATTCTATAATTAGATCAATCCATCAAAATGTTTGTTCCAAATTAACAGCTACTCAGTTTCCTTTTTTTATGCATACACTGATCTCAACACTTAGCTGAGCTATTTTGATCACTAAATCTAAAATTTTACTTCTGCTTTCCCCCCTTCTCAGGTTGCTTACTACACAATTTCACATTTTGATTTAAATGTATGGAAAGAAAAAGAAAAAAAAAATAGACCACACTGTATCAGCTCCTGAGCACAGGTGACCTCTCTGAGCTGACACAGGACAACATCCTTCTGCGGCCACAAGCTGCTTGCATCACACCATACACTGTACATATTCTGAAGTAAAATTGAAATTTAAAGACAGTATAGTGTACATATTAGGCAATTTATAAAATATATGAGAAAAATAAAACTTTATTATAATTTGTATCCTTTTTGGAAAGCCTTAATATGTACAGGGGGATTTTCACAATCCTGCCTTTTAAATGCATGCTAATGTCAGGTCAAGAAAAGCAGGCCCTGCAACGCAAAGGTTTATTGTGGAAACTAATTTTAACAATATTTTCCTATTACTTCAGAGGAACGAAATCTTTATAGAATTGTAACTTTAGGAGCAGGAAATTTAGAACTTGCAGCTTCCTGATCAATATTTGTAATTATTAGTGTGTTTAGCAGGTTGGGTGTTGCAAAAACCTGAAAAATCCTGAAGGTTAGCTGTTCTGTTACCTTAACCACTTCCCAAAGAGGTGGGAGGAAGAAGAAAAAAAACAAACCCAAACACTTTCCTTTTTTTTTTTTTCCCACTAGTCTCAGAAATTAAAATACACCAGAGGTAATGGAATTAAAATATCAGCATGACACTTTTGAACATAATGGCTAAGCCTGCAATACGTGGATCTTACCTGACATTCCTGTCTCCCTGAGTGTTTTCTATCTTGCTGTCTTTTAATTACTGAAGAAATTAAAAAGTCTACTGTTAGAAATTTTTCCAACCCCCACAAATTCTTCCAAAGTGTGATAATCTCGTTATCACCAGTAAAATCTGAAGAGTCACTTTCACTCATCTTTCCAAAACCCACAACCTTCCCTCAATCTACATCCTGTTCTTTCCCAGATAATGTCATGCCCTCAGTTTAATTTTAAACAGCAAAGCTGCTGTAGAACACATCACCGTTATATATAAAAACATAATCAGATGAAACAATCCATAGAAATGAACAAATAAGGTGTTAAAATGCCGGTTTTAGCACAAAATCTTTTAACATAGTCCCTCATTCTTTTGACACTTTTTCTTTATTTTTTTGAGTAATGGAATTCAACAGCAGTCTATATAGAATCCTCTGTCTATATACAGAGGATTCCTGCTGGGATCTGAAATATCACATGCTTTGAATTAAATCATTTACTACATTAAATTCCTACTAAAATCACTTTTTGCTGAAATCAATGAAACACTTTCTAAATGTAAATATAAAACTAAGTGAGTAATGTTCTTCAGACACTGATTTATTTTTTTATTTCATACATCTATTCAATTTTCAGTATCTTCAATTTCGTGCAGCTATTTTCAAAAAAGTTGAGTGTTGGAAGAAATGTTACCGTGCTGAAGGATTACTAGCTCACTGACCTCTCAATCAAACATCCTTCTTTAACCAGACTGACTGAAAAAATCTGTTGTCTCTGTAGCAAAATTGCCCATTTTTCCTGTAAAACCTTTTCCAGGACTTGAAACAATGATTTTCAGAAGACATAATCATCCTTCTCTTTGTAAAACTGGATGGCATTTAAATTCTCTAACATCTCAAAAAATAGTTCTCTACAAAATCTGCAAAAGTCTTCTGGCTACTTGTGACCCCTCTCCTACAGTTTTATATTTTAGTGACTTTGCTTACGGCTGACTGCACTGTGTGCCATCTGCTAGACAGCTGGAAAAATCTCCATTTTATTAAGAGGTGCTGTGCCCTGCTCCTGGCCAAGTAGCTGTACAGTTTCATCTAGGATTTCATCACTTAGGACAACAGCTGAAAAGTTTTGGCTAGCAGTCTCACGTTTCTTTTCCATCAATTCCATTAGTATTAGTCCATCTCCACTTCAGAAATTGTGCAGTGTCTTTAAGGCCAGATGCTATTCCAAGACCACATGATATTTTCTGGATCCACAACTCAGAAAGACTCCTCTGCCTTTTGTGCCCACCATTTATCTTTCATAACATAAAACTTTCCTTGTTATTCTTGCTTAGCTGCCTGGTTAGAAGCTTTCTCACATGCTTTTTTTCTTTTTTTTTAATCTTCCATTGAGTTTTGTGCAGCGTTTCAAGGACATTAGCAGAAAATTAACTGAGCTGTATCTTTTAATCAAACTGTCCTGAAGTTTGTGTCAATGAAGCTTTTCATTTTCACTAAGGCCCTATGCAACTGCGTGCCTGAATTTTTCGTCTCCTTGATTCAGCACTCCTCGTCTGGCTTAGCAGATCAATGATAACAGCATCAGGCTCCAATCCAGCTATTTCATGATGCCTGTTGTCTTGAGAAATTCAGTTCTGTCTATTAATGAGTCTGACGTGCAGTCTACACTTGCTGCTAGCGCACAGAGACATCTGACTCCACACAAGATGCATGTCAGTCCAGCCATTGGCACATCACATGGGCCAGGTGGCATTACAGCTGCCCAGCTGCTGTGTGATGTTCCATGTAACCACGGGAAGCAGTTCTGCGTCCATGGCCGGATTCTACACCATTCTGCATTCATTAGTACATGGGAACATTACCGGAGCAGTAAGATTTCGTCAGAACCCCTCAGATGACATTCCAGCCACCTGGAGCCTTTCCCCAGGCCTGAAAGCCATGAACAATGTGTGCTGTAAAGGTGTTCCCCACATAAGAAGAGTGCAGTTTTGCAACAGTGCAGCACCTCTGCTGCAATCCCACGGGAACTGTTCTTCGGTACTACAGGTGATGTCCTTGTGAGCACGCAGGACTGACAGCAACAGTGCAGTGACCAGCCCTGCAGGTCTTGTGAACACCCATCTGACCACCCACGTGCCTGACTACCAAGCCAAACACTTTTAGCCAGTGGATTTTTTCTTCATTTAGTCTAGCTACATATAGATATTATTTATTTATCTTCTCAGTTAGTCAGTAGAAAACAATTGTGTCCAGATTTTTCCAAGTTTGCCTGATAGCTATAAGTGAACCTTGTCTGCTTCAGTGTTGCAGCAATGATTATCAGGAACTCAGTCTTGACATAGCAGAGAGCACAGACTTCTCTCTCTAATGCAAAAAACATCAGACCTCACAGAAGGTTTGGAAAGGCTCTTTGGAGGTGCCATGTGCAAATAACAGTAACATAAGAAGTTGAAAGAAAAGTTCCGGAGGCAAAATATTTGTTGCTAGTGAGGAAGCAGAGCACTATTGTAACATTCCTAGAAAGGACCACCCCCCCCCAAAAAAAAACCTGGTTGGAAAGCAAAAGTTCAATAAGCAGCTAAGAAAATGCTTTCAAAAGGGAAATGAAGGAAACAGAGAAATTTGGGAAATAGGGGTTTTGTCTCTAGAAGGTAGCTGAGCTTAACCTAAACCACATAAGAATGAGTTTGCTAGCACTTCCAACATCATAGGAAAACATTCAAATTGAATGTTATAGATTGTTATAGAAACAGAATGTGTGGTTTAAGAGAAGCAGTAATGTCAAGGAGACCAGTAAGTCTCAACTAAATGAAAGGACAAAAGTTGATTAAACTCAACTAAGAAAGTTTCAGCAAAAGAGAGGCAGAACAGACTCTCCTTCTAAAATCTGTCAGAGAAATAAGACACCCATATGAAAGTAAACACTCTTCTCTACAAGCCTAGGAAGCTAGATGGAAGAACTAAAAATGCCTGTTGTTGAAGCATTATTTACACAATAGTCTTACTGAAAACTTGGTGTAAAAAAGACCATCAGCAGAATGATGAGAAAGTAGAAAAAGACTGAAAGCCATACACTTCAGCAGGGACTGAAGAAAGGCCTCTATTAACTGCCTAAAAGAATTAACAAATAGTACAAAGTGACTATGAGCCAAAAAAAAGAGACTGAACAGCAAAGCCTCATAAAAATAAATTACTTAGAGGACTAGTTATCATGCAGATATAAGGAAGGCTGTCAAAGAAGAAAACACAGCAGGTCAAGGGATACTTTAGTGACTCCCAGATGGACTTGCTAAGGATCACAACAGCAGATGGAAGATGAGACCACAGTCTGTGTCTCATGCACTGCTGAAAAACAAAACAAACAAGTACACAGACTAAAAAACCCACCCATACAAAGAAAGAGAAAACAATCTTGAGATTAATGTGATCTCAAGAAATGGAAAGAACCTGGTTCACAAAATATTGCTGTTGAGGAGCTTCTTTATAACGATGACAAATCTTCTTAAGCAAACAAATGAAAAACAAAACCCAAACACTAAAACTGAAAGGGGGAGCTATAAGCTTACAGATTAAAATCTTTGTAGGTAGCCTGAAGACACTGTAAAACTCAGAGGCATAGGGCAAAAGCTAATCAGTTCCCCTAAACAACTTGAGAAAGACCAAAATAAAACCAGAATGCCTCAACATCCAAGTAGTGAAGCTTCTAAAAATTATCTCTAATACGAAAAAAAAAAACAAACAACAACCTGAAAGGGGATAAAAAAGTATTTAATACATAGACTCAATTAATATAAAGACTCAGTAATGCCGGCCAAGTAAAGAATTTGCTTGAGAAATTATTTTTAAGAGTATACAAATAAGTAGTAAATTCTTTTTGAAACATAATCAGGAGTTGGCATCCTCCTAAAGGACTTCCAAGTAAACAGATGATGCAGGTACTAAAAAGAACAACTAGAGAAGAACAGACTGTAGCAGAAAGGGTTTGGGTTGGTTTTGGTTTTTTTTTTTATCTGTGTTCAGTGTGAGATAATTCTCATTCCAAAATAATCTATGCAGGGGGAATACATCAGGAAAGTCTGTCTCAAATTGGAGCATTAGTGTAAGGCATTACAGACAAAAGCAGAAACGTGAAAAGTAAAAAAAAAAATCACTACCAGCAGTCAGGATTCACCAGAAAGGGCCAATAAGACTCAAAGAAGAGAGAGCTAAAACTGTAGTAGCATGTAACCTGCACCCAAAAGTCCCACAGTATCCAAAGAGAGGCATGTGATGTAATGCCAGTCTCTCATGTGATTCCTCTCAAAGACTAAGGGAAGTACCAGCAGGCCTGGCATCTACCCTAGGAAAAACTGTTAAAAACAAAGCTACCAAAGTCCTCAGGAATCCTAGGGTATATGTTCAAAATATCCACAAACAATTTGGGAAAAGGCCTGAATAGCAATCTGGCAAATATGAGGGTCAACTATGAAGAAACATGAAAGGATCTCGTAAGAGCCACTATGGAGCAAGAAAATGGCAGATGCATTTCAGCAGAGATGTGTGTGCCAGAGATGCACCTCAGACAAAGCAATCCTAATTTTATGCACAAGACAACAGGCTCCTGGTTGGCTACTAAAACTTAGAAATAGAGATATTTGGTGTTTATCATAGCTACACCCATGAAAACATCACTTAGGTCCTCACCAGCAGTCAAAAAAACAACTCAAAATGCAGAACATAAGAAAATAGAATAAACCACCTCAACGCATGATGGACACCGTAATTCTGGTTCAATCACCACTTCCAAATGATAGTTTTCAAGAATGGTCAAAGCTGCAATACAGTGGCTAGATTCTGAAGGAGTAACACTTGGTTTTCAGGTTTCTCTTCTCCTCATGGAGTGAGCACAACTGCCCTTTAATCCAGCTCTTCTGATGTTTAAAGGTGATGTCCATCTCCAGCCAACAGGACCAACCTGCACTGGAGCTATCTGCATGCAAAGGTGTAGCCAGAGCCCCATGAGCCCGTGACCATTCCCTACTGTATCATATGCCATGGAATAGAGGACAGACACCTATCCCTGCCAAAAACATACTTAGTAGAACCAGGATGTGTGTGCCTGTATATTTTATATCAAAAATATGCCCTGTGCAAACACCATGTATTCAACCTGAACAGTGAGTGGTTTGTTTAAACATCCTCATTTGCCATATCAGCAGTTTTCTCTCTCTTGGTTTATTTTCCATCGATTTGTGTCCTCTCCTCTTGTTAACCACATGTCATATAAAATCTGTCAGTGCACACAACTATGTATTTAATAAGCTAGAGTTCAGAGGGCCCACGAAGAGGGTCAGAGAATATGAACAGGACTGTCATGCCTTTCGGTCATCCAGCAGCATCTCAATCTTCTCTTAGGATGGCAATTATCAAAAGTTTTACTTTAAAACATGCCTATGAAAAACAAGATGGCCAAACCCAGTTACTAGTGGCTACAACACTGAGCTGGTGCACTTATAAAATTGTCCTACCCAATGGCAGTAGGTGGCAGCCACTGAAGATGTTCCAGAGAGTAAGACAGTTAATTACATTCTGCTAGCTGAAGTGTCCCCTTCAGAAGAGGAGGGATACAACAAGCAGAAAACTGAGCAAAAATCTGTACTTTGATGAAACTAATTATTTCAGGCTCCAGAGGTAATTAGAACCTACTCACATCATTTATTAATTTTTAATGTGAATACAGTGATCAAAATATCTTTCTTGCATACTTTATTCTTCATACACTGGTTCTGACTTCCTCTCAAAAAAAGGTGGGTTAATAACTTAGTTTAGCTTGGTTTTCAGGTATTCTCAAAATCCTTCCTCCTATTATAAAAATACTTTTAAAGAAACTCTCCAATAAATGCAACTACTATTTATACACATCACAATACATGGAAGATAAATTGAGTTAAACACTTAGGAAGAACACATATATTTTGTAGTTAACTACATTCAAAACAAGTCATTGTTGAAAAAGATCCATCAGCTAAACATTAAGGATAATTCAATACTTCACAAGACTCAAAGACATGTTTTTCAGATTAACTGCACTGTAACATATTAAAAGTGAAATTAGGGCCTTTCTTGTACACATATAGATTCGTGGAAGTCTGAAATACTTGTTCAGACTTGTAGAAGCCAGAAGTACTCATCTGACTGTTTGAGCTATTTAATACTGACAGTTACATATTTTGGCTGTCACTTTTAAATCGAAGCTAAAAGGTGGCTTTCTCTCACCATTTTCCTCCTGACATAATAACTTGAAAATCTGGCTGTAATCAAGAAAAAGTGTCAAGATGCAACTCGCTTAAAAGTAAGGATCACAAAATTTGAACCAGGGAGCACATGAGCTTCAGCATGTAAGGAAACGGCTCATTTTAAAGGTCTGTTTCATGAAGAAAAAGGTACACTTAGGCTTCTCTCTCTAATGAGTCTTTTAAAAATACATTTTGCAATAATATTCCTCAGATTTAATGTATCGGCATAATAGGGTAGGATGAAAAATATTTTTAATATTGAAAGGCACTACTGTCATTTTGTAATTACTTTTCAAGCGTTTCCTAAGGTTGTGCAATTACATACTAAACACCGTCATTACTACCGCAACAATGTTCTTAAAGTTTACTCCCCTCCGGATACTTTCCACACTCTCATATGTCTCTCAGTTCAACTGACTTCAAATCAAAGTGATATCTTAGTTCATTTTTTACTCCAAGAATACATTCTGCAATGGCTATTATTTCTACTATGATAAAATTTCAAATAAAGGTAACAAACATGTTAACTTACACTTAAAATATAAGTGCCAAATAACATCTCAGGAGTAAAACTTCAGACATATTCATACAAAATAGAGCAAAACAGAGTCTGCAAACACAGGCATTTCTATTTTGTGTTAGTTGAGGGCTTTTTCATAAGTAGTTACCACATTTCATTGAAGCACAAGTAAGAAAATATTTAAAATCAAAGAAAACAAAAACAATCTGGTAAATTGTTTTATTGTTAAACAGATGTCACATCACTTGAAGCAACTGTATAAAATCCTACCACCTACCAGTCAGGTTTAAAAACTGCCAGAGTTCACTGGTGCAGAAAACAAGCCCCAGTGAGAGACTGTGGCCATTTTCTGGCATGAACTCAGAGGGTGGGGATGCACCGTGGGCTCTACAGGACAAGCTACTGGTCTGGACAACCTACCCCACCACCTCCTAGGTCTTGACCAGACTACACTGTTCTCAGACCACTGTGCTACTACAAAGGACCATCACAGCACTTGCATCAAGGAAAGAGAATCCACCCACCTGCCAAGGTATATGGAGCAAGAGGAGTGACTTATGAGGAGTAGCTGAGGGAACTAGGAGTGTCTAGCCTGGAGAAAATGTGGCTCAGTGGGGACATTGAGACTTTCTACAATTACCAGAAAGGCATAGCAAGGTGGGTCTTGGTCTCTTTCACCAAATAACAAAAAATAGGAAGAGAGAAAATGGCCTCAAATTGCACCAGGAGATGTTTAAATTGCATATTAGGAAAAATCTCTTCACCAAAAGGGTGAGCAGGCTACCCAGGGAAGTGTTGAAGTCACTGTAGGTGTTCAAAACACATGTAGATGTGGCACTTATGGACATGGCTTAATGGTGGACTTGGCAGTGCTGGATTAATGACTGGATTTGATGACCTTAAGGGTCCTTTCCAACCCAAACAATTCTATAGGAATAGGAGCACTAGCAAGCAGGTGCTGAGCCAAGTTCAAAAAGCATCTGTTTTCCTAACACATCTCTCAGAGAAAAGAAGGTGTCCAAGTCTTCAGCCTGAAATCAGTCTTGCTGGAAAAGGAGCTGGGGGAAATCTAGTCTTCCTAGGATTTTCCTGCCAGACTGACAAAAGTGCTAGCAAATTGGAGGCAGGGATATGGAAATTTTAGCCGGAATGGAAGGACAACAATCCCCTTTATCCAGTCAGTGAGCAGACACACTGTGCAGGCCATAGCATTTAGGGTCTTTAAAAGGTCCCACAGCACACAGTTCAGCTGTGAGGAGGCAGGTGGAAAAAACTAAGTTCTAACTACTTCTGCAAACCTTAGTGAGCAGCTCTGAAAAGCTATTTGGGAAACAAAGATGGGCCAGAGCACCTCTCATCCCAGCAGCTCTCTGGTGTATGCAACCAGAAGCCATTGCTCCTGCACTCTGGACTACATCTTCCAGGTAAGTAAAACTTGAAAACTAGAAAAATGGATTGTGGAAGAAGTGGATGCTCAGACTAACAGGTCATGATTTGCGGTCATTTCCTCTGCCTCTCCCAGACACAAGCCTGGAACAGGGTCACACCAGACACAGCAAGAGGCTTTTATATCATATATGCACCACTAAGGGCAAGGGTTCTGATTAGAGACAAAATAAAGAAAATGTTTCCATACAGGCTGGAGAAACAGATAGCTGGGAGAGTAAGTGTAGACAGCCTCACACTCCTCTGTACAGACGGTGCAATAGTCCCTTCAATTTTCAGCATCACCTGAATAAGGTTCAGTGTCTGAAGGTTGCTTATTCAAGATATAAAAACAAAAGACATGGAGAAGAAACTGCATGGAGCTGTTTTGGGTTTTAGGTTTTTTCATCAGGTTTGATGCTCAAAGAAAAAAAAAATTCAGGGAAAAAAGGGTGGAACTGTGCCAATTCACTTATGTTTGGATCCAGATCCTCCAAAACAGAAGTTTAAGCTGTTGGCATCTTCTCATCATCACAGATCAATTTGCCTTGAGCTGATTCAATTCTTTTTGAAGCATGAAGAAGCTACTACGGCAGCACATAACTGTTTGGGATCACAGCTCGGCTATGACTGGGGGTGTAGGCACAGAATCAAACACTACAGGTGTTCAGCTGCACTTTGTTCCTATGATGCCAGCACACCCAGCTGCTCAAGAGATTTGCAGAATACATCTATCTGTGTGAAGTGTCCATCAGTTTGGAGTCATGTATGGAGCAGACTGGAAGACTCCAGTGACCACTACTGTTATAACAAGAAGATCTCTTAATCGCAGTGTAAATGTAGAGACTGTGATTTCTGGTTAAGGTCCTTAATCTAGAAGAGCTCTTGAAGGCTCAAAGAAACATATTCACCATTTCATAGGAGTTTTAAGATCCCCAAAAATGGGTTGGATACATCTGTCCACAACACGGAACTTGAAACCAATTTAAAAACAATTCAAGGAAGATAAGCAGACTGGTATTCACAGGTCCATGGCAGATCCACTGTGACGCTGCCAGAATAGGATTTGTGAATCCACATACCCAGCTTGAGGCTGATAAAGACAGCAGACCATCGGAGCCCAATCCATCATCTGTCTTATTCCCATAGCACAAAAGTAAACAACGGCTCTAGTCAGTATGTTATTTATCATTTCTGTCAGCTGCAGTAATGATTAGCAGTTGTGGATCCACCATTTTGAGCCACAATTTGTGACATTAAGTAAGTTTTCTATTGCCAAGGTATCCATAAAACTTTAATTTATTAAGATTACAATCACAGTTAAAGGCTAAACATTTTTTCCAACATTGCCATACCCATAGTTTTATCCAATTCTTACTAAGAATTTAGGTTATTCAATATGAAAGATGAAACAGAAGCATGCGAAGTGAAGTTGCCACCAGCACCTCATTAACTCGATGGCTCTGTTTCCAGGCTTGTTAGGGACTGGCAAATGAGACAAGCTCTTAGCAGCAATAAAAGTAACCACAGATGTACTGGGAGTGTCATTAGTGAACGAAAAAAGCAGCAGCCCAGAGTGATGCATACTGAGCAATGAAACCAAACAGAAAGCCAGGCAATTCCTACTTCAGACATGAAGATACAGTAACCTTTACTGCCTGAGTAAAGAGGTTATACTGGCTTACAAAAGTCACTCTCAGAGAACATCAGAAGGAACATCTGGCAGGGACAGCAATATCCTTAGACTGTATCAAATAACTAGTAACTATAGCTAGAAGAATACATTGCTGTATGGTGTCTAGAGATAAGAAAAAAAGAATTAGAAACATGGAATTTCCGCATGGAACATTTTAATACGGGACTTAAAAGCAGAACTGTACAGTCAATCATGACTGGGATTATGGAAAGAATAGGCATTGTAAATACACCGATGTTTATTTTGAATCCTTTCTCATGTTAGTAGTAGCAATAGTCTGTCAGAATGAGTCTAAGGAGAGGTAGGATACCTCCTGGGCACAACAACCATAGCATCAAGCATGCAAAAAAACCTCTGCTTGTCCTTCAATTACTGAGGATTTTCCTACTTCACTGCCTTTGCTGTGATTTAGCTTTCTTCTTGGGGGAATGAATATACTGGAGTTTGAAAACACCATAGCAGATGCTCTGGCTTACTTTCAGTCTGCAAGGATTCCAAGGAACGTTTTCAGACCTTGGGTATTCTTGGACTTCGGGAAAACAGTTGGTGCTCTTAAACTAAAAAAAGCTGTAAATTACACAGGGTTGATCTCAAAAGATCTCCTAAAATTGAGAGTACAAATGATCTTACAGTATGGCTGTATTATTCTATGCAATTAGGTTATAACAGAGCATCTCAAGAATACAGACATAAAATCACGTCGTCAGTGTGGTGACCTTTCAGTGTGGATAGAGGAATTTTTCAGAGAGAGATGAGATGAGAACACTACCAGAGGTACATATCAGATGCTTTTAGAGAACGATGAAACATGTCTGCTAAAACTACTTTTTCCACATGGGCTTGGAACACTTTTCCCCCGTCTTTTCAGGATGAGATTCTGATCATGGAAATCTGGAAGGGCTTGGCTGATGTTCAGCTTTTACCAGAAAAAGCAAGAATTTATTTCAGGAATAACACCAAACAGAGGGAAGGAGGATTTGCTGTCCTTCTGACCAAGGACCCAAAGAAATGGCACATCTCAGTTCAAGCCCCAAGAGGCTTACAGGACGCTCCTGATCTTCTTCTCCTTGCACAGTATCAGTTCTCTGCCAACCAGGTTGGCAGCTAAAAAGTTTCCACATAATCCTTCAGAATGAGGCAGCTACTTCTATGCAGGATCAGCTGATGGTAAGCTCAGTCAGTCTGATGCCAGAAAACCAATTCCTGCAGAACGTACGTCTGCCGTGGTGCAGGTACACCCACCTAGTTAATTGTATTCCCTCTTTAAGAACCATTGACTACTCCCCTTTTTGCTACAGAAGGTATTTAGGTACATCAGTAAAACAGATGCGCAGCCAACCTTTAATTTCTTGAATTTATAAATCTGTAAAAAGGTTCAGGAAATCTTAACTGAGCCTACCAGCATGATCCTGAGGTTTTCAGGAACTGCAAAGAAGTGGTTGAGGGGGCAACTAATACCTCTGCTCCACAGACAGTCCTTAGGTGGCTGACCCAGCACAATCTCACAGTGCTTTGCAAGAGGGAAGGCAACACAATGCCAGGCTGCCGAAGCACGTTTTGCTCAACACATGCTCCGCTTGGCCAAGGACACCCTCAAGAAGCACACACCGACACACCAGAGCCAACACACCAGCAACCACATCTTAAGAGCTTTACAAGGTCACACGTGGCAGCAAGAATTCAAGAGGGAGATAAGGGCTGCAACTAATGTTAACACCACACAGCAGGCTTACAGGTCCTGAGAAAGGGAACAGGCTAGTCTAAAAGAAAACACATTTGTATCTGGTAGCAGACCTGGTGAACCGTAAGTTTTTGGAAAAGGAACAGAGAGAAGATCCCAACAAGTTTAGATCTTCTCCCACTTACAACACAAGAGCTAAAAGATTTTGATATCCCTGAAGTATAGGTTCTTATTGAAGCCTATATCTATGGACTAGGCACTCTTTATTGTGTGGAAAAATACATGGATAAAGGAAATGCATGGCCTTCCAGTAAATTGTACAATTTGGGCATCACCCCTGCCTTCAGTCAGAGTTTTGTTTAATTATGTAAGAAATTAATCACAATTTCAGATACTTCAGGTATGCTCATATTTTACACTGTTCTAGATACCACTAAAAATGGCCATAAACTTTTAGTACTAAAAAGGGAGAGAAGGGCGAATAATGAGTTTTTTCCTACATATTACATTGAAAGAACAATACAATAGTCAGAGAGAAAATGAAGCTGACCTCTGGCATTTTTAAGTCCTGACAGGCTTTCGCAGGTTTGGGAAAATAATTTACTCTCTATTGATTATAGCAGCAGCTAAACATGGATGACCGATCTCATTTTGCCAGTCTGCAGTTCACGCCAGGTAGAGAAATACAGAGGATACTCTGACACAGGAAATTCAAAGGTTGATACTATCACTACATTATTTAAAACTACAAGCTGTGAATGGTCACCTTTCAAGCTGACCCTAGGAGTTTTATATCTAGTGTTTGAGGAGATAGAGTGCTTAATTCCAAAGGTCAAAATCACAATAGTTCTCTGAAACAAAAGCAAAATCTCCCAAGAAACCTCTCTCAGTAATAATAGCAGTACATTGTCTGAAAGAAAAGTAATCAGATTTCCAGGCACACTTTGTAAGTAATCTTGTTTACTGTAATTTTGCAACAGCTTTCATAAATTTTTCATCTGAAATCAGAAAGGCTATAGCTCATCTTCTGACAGGTTGAAAGAGCTGAGTAAGTAGAATGCATCCCTGGGTGGCTGGCTGTGTTTGAGAACACTTGAGAATACTTTGCCACACAAAAAAAACCAGCAAAAAACAGCAACTCAGACAACACAGTGATATATTTTAACAACCAAATAAAACATTAAAATAGAAGGAAAGCCTCCTCTCGCTTCGATTGGTTTCCAAGTTTTTTTAAGACAGCCTAAAATTAAAATGGTTCACGCTTCATGAATATCCATCCTAACAATGTCCAATCGCACATTCCACGTTCTAAGCTGTTCTATGAAGTGCAAGCAAGAAATACAAATTGAATGTTATAGTGAGTCATTTTGGAGTTTCATCTCCAGAACAGGCTTAAGTAACTTTCAGTGCAATCTTGACTGCTTTGTACAAAATCTAAAGGAAACAACTGTTAAGAAATATTTCCTTTAACTTCAGATGCATAGCACAGATCTGCACAGAACTATCCCACTTCACTTCCATTGGGCCTTCTCTGTAAAATTAAGTCTCCTGTCAAAACAATCACACACGTACCTGTTGTGCAAACGAAAGATAAGGATATTAATAGCAGCTTTTGTGGCTCAGATACTCCTAACCACATGTCCCTTTTATATCATCAGGCACAAAAAAATGACTAAAATTCCACAGCTCAATAAAATGTATATCCTTTATTTAGATGCAGGAGAAACAGATCTAAACCTTCAGGAATATTTTAATCATAAATGCAACCAGAAACTAGACTGTAATAAAGCACTTTTAGGTGAAATTCTGGGCAGGGGTCCAAAGGATTTTGTCCAGCATCCTGTGGCTGGAAGTCCATATAGGCAAGCTTTCTCTCTGCCTGAAGTTGCTTTTGTCTGTCGACTGGAAACTTTGATGAACCTCACCTCTTTCTCCACTCACCCATCCAGTTGTTAGCTACAGGAAGATAAAGGCTCAGGAAAACGGTTTTAAAAGCATTTTTTCCCTCTTCCGGTATGTCTGGAATTCCAAATGCAGACTGAACTACTAAATTGACTCTTTCCGAAGAAGTAATGCCTGGCAGGATTCAGCCAGCTCAGAGTTTTGTTTCCATAACTTTCAGCAGTCCTTCCTTCTGGGTCTAGTTTTATGCCACCTACATTACTGTGAGTGATTTACCTCATGAAATTAAATTACCAAAATAACCACATGCAACTTGTAAACAAGCTGTATATCATACTACTACTGAAAAGTACAAAATTTAGTGCTAAACACTGTCAAGCCCAAATTCTGCCACCATAACTGTGGGCAAGTATAGCGTACATCTCCACACTTAACTCTGCCTGACAGACTTCCAATTCCACCTTCCAACAGTCCCTCCAGCTCTAATGGACAAGCATCCACATTAACATACCAGAATGAGATAAGTGGTCAAACCTGTGTTTTGCACACAGAGCTCCAAAATTTAAACCCTTGGACATTAAACAACTGAATTATGAAGCATCACCATTATTTGCCTCACATTAGCTCTTTTACAACTGTTTTCTATTTAGTAGGAATTGTTGAACAAAAAGCTCAAAACACAATACAAAAAGCTCAAACACCAAAAGGAAATAAACCACCAATTGACTCGAAGTTTAGCTAATCCCGCAGGCTGTTCCTGCAGGTTTTAAGACAAAAGTTTGGTCAAGCAAGAAAGCAAGATTCTCTGTATAAACAAACACTAGCTACAGTGCCTCTAGGAGAATCTATTAGATTATACCGACCTACTCATCCTTGCCTTTAGAGATAACTAGCTCTATTGAATAAACATTAAGCTTTTCAGACGACCATTAAAAAATTTATTTTTTAAAAAATGGGGGGGG
>VZRR01001053.1:190047-297962 GCA_013398015.1 Oreocharis arfaki
CGGCGCCGGGAGGGGCGCGGTGCCGCCGCAGGTGCCGCTCTCGACGACGGCCGTGAGGCGGAGAGTGCGGCGTCTGCCGCTCCCGGCCCGCCCCCGGCGGCCCCGGCCCTGCCCGGCTCCCGCGGGGCCGCCGCTGCCTTCCCCAGGGTGCGTGGCAGCAGCTCCCGGCGCCTGAGGGAGAGACATTTGGAGATTTATTTGAAATTACTCCCACGGGTGGAGGGCTCTTGCAGGACTGTTTCTCTGGGTACCTTTTCTGATCCCCTTTTTAGAAATCATACCTCGATTTTTGTCAAAACCAGCATTCAAGTTAGGAAGAAGTATAACATACATTTTTCCTAGCTTACCATGTTCCGAAGGACTTGGTTATTCCTATCAGAGGAGGCGCTGGAAAGGTGCTGGACATCTCACACAATAAAGTTATATATCTGTCATGCACAGCATTTACTGGCTGAAGCTTTGTAAGTGCATATAGGCAGTTCTTCATCCCCAGCCCATTGCTGCTCTGAACGTCCCTCCTCACAGGTTAAGTCTGTCTCTTCCCTCTCTGATCTACCCTCTGTTGTTGCTTTGTCACATCCTTAAACTCATAGAGCCTGCCAAAGCGCTCCCAGTAGAGGAAGAGACCAGAGCAACACAGATGCTAATGGGCCTGAATGTCCCAAGGGTGTCTCCTGGTGATTGGAGTAATGTTAGAAGCAAGAGGGACTTGGGAGTACTATGCTCCTACAAAAGGTGAAAAACTGCACCTAACATAAGTGGCCATAAATTGTCATAAGTGAGAGACATAGAATAGAGAGCTGACCATTAGTCAGGTGGAAGAGAAGGCAGGTAACTAGGATGATATAGACCAAAACTCTGTGGACTGTGAGCTAATTTATATCCAACACCTAAATTCTGTGCCACTGATTTTTCTATCCGGGAAAAGAAGATGTGTGTCCTCCATGAGTGTAACAAAGCAGAGAAACTGAAAGTATGCATAGCTCTGAAGCCCTGTCCATATATTTGTACCTCTTAGATTCCTCAGGTTTTCCGGAGGGATGAGACTTGACCTTTCCTGCCCCCTGTTCCTCTCAGCTGGCTGGATGGAAGAAAAGCTGCTTGGTTTTTATTCTACCTTCCCCTGAAGTGCTTGCTGGGGCAGGAGGAACATATGAGGAAAGAAGAAGTGGAAAGTTACAACTGCACCCACTGTTTTAGGAGAGAGAGGGTGAAAAACTCAAAAGCAGCAGTGATAAGATTGAAGGATGAACACAAATCTCTGTGGGGAGAACATTCTGGCAGAATTAATTGCTGGGAAGGAGTTAGTAGAGGTGGGTGTGAGAATTTTTGCAACATGAAAAGGCTCTACTTGCAGTCACTCCAAAAATTATGGAGTTGGCCACCCTCACTGTCACACACACATATATAGTGGGATAAGCATAGGGAGTTTAAGAAAAATCAAGAGGCAGACCAGAATTATAACATAAAACCTCTTTTAAAAGCAGATCTCAGTATCTGGTATTTGAAGGCATCTGTGTTTTGATCTCTCAAAGGTGGAAAGACCAATATCACATATATACTTCTTTAAAATTCAAGGATAATTACATGATCGTGTAAGTTCTCACAAAAATGCAAAAGATCTGAACAGGCAAAATAAAGCATGTTCTCTGTTCCATGTGTGCAACAACCATCCTCACAAAAGCATTTGAAACTCAGTATGTTAATACAGATGGTGGAACTGGTTTTCTTCTTCCCGCAGCTGATTCTGCTTTAAATAACTTTCCACTGCTTTTCACCTCCCTGAACCTGAACAGGAGAGGCCATTTCAAAGAGTTTACCATGATGATCATGTCATTAGTTTGTTATTTCAGTAAGATCTTATGCCTGTAACAGCTAATTCCTCATTATATTACTCTCATGCAATTTCTCAGGAAATAAAATTATAATTCCACAGCAAAAATTTAATTAACCCAAAGGTTGCCCAGTAGTATCTCATGCCTTTCCAAAACAATGGGATAAGCATAACTCTCTTCTGAAAGACCAGACGGAAGGTGTTTCAACAGCAGAGAAAGAGAATGTAACATGGTAACCAGAGGAAGTAAAATGATAATTTCTAAACATCACCTCCTAAGGGCACAGGAGCAGGCAATTCTTAAATGTGCAAGTCAAACAGGCGAGGCCGAAGGCCAGCTTGGATGAACAGGAATCTTCTCTTGGAAGTAAAATGAAAAAGGAAGGTGTATGGCCAGTGGAAGCAAGGACAGGTGACATGGGAAGAATACCAAGATGCTGCTTGTCACTGTAGGGAGAAAAATTTTGTGGCCAAAGATCAACCGGAGTTGAAGCTGGCCAGAACTGGNGCGACGGGGAAAGCAGCCCCTGCCCCGCGCCCCTCCGCCCCAGCGCCGAGAGATGCCCCCGAGGTCGGGCCACCTGCCCCGGCGTCCGCCTGCGTGGAGCCGGCAGCCCTCGGCGCCCGGAGGGGCGCGGTGCCGCNGGGGGGAAATCAAAAAAATTTTTTCGAATATATTAATGGCAAGAGGCAGTGTAGAAATAACATCACCCCATTACAGGATGAGGATGACATGGAGACATGGAGAAGGCAGAGGTGTTTAATGTATTCTTTGCCTTGGTCTTCAACTTGGATAATGGAACAAGGGGATCTCAGTGCTCTGAGCTGGACGACCATGACTTAGAGAATGATCAACTCCCAGTCAGCCCTGAAACTGTGTGGGATCTGCTGTTCCAGCTGGATCCCTACAAATATATGGGGCCTGATGGGATTCATCTGAGAATCCTCAAGGAACTAGCTGATGTCATCCCAAAACCTCTCTTGATGATTTTTGAGCAGTTTTGGGAATCCAGAGAGTCCCATCTGACTGGAAGCTGGTGAATGTTGTCCTGATTTTCAAGAAGGGCGAGAAGGAGGACCCCAGAAACTACAGGCTTGTCAGTCTCACTTCAGTGCCCAGTAAAATCATGAAACATATTCTGGGAAGTATCAAAAAGCACCTACAGGACAACACAGTAATCAGCCGCAGCCAGCAGAGCTTAAATCCTGCTAGTCAAACCTGATTTCCTTTTATGACAGGGTAACCCACCTAGCTGATCTAGAAATGCCATTAGATATAATATTTTTGGACTTCAGCAAAGCTTTTGAAATCTCATTAAAGAGATGAGCAAATATCCCAGAAAAGCTCTGATATGTCTCACCGTATTCTTCTGGACAGAATATCCATCGTACAGCTGGATCACCATGTTAGGTGGCGGATGGCTCACAGGTTGGGCACAGAGTGTTACAATGTATGGGGTGACATCAGGCTGGTGTCCAACTCAGCATATTCTATGATTCTATGATTCTATGATTCTATGATTCCATATGTTTCCATTGGAACATATCTATAACTCCATGATATGTTCCCATTGGTTTTCTTGTGCAGCTGATGGACTCCCCCACTCTGCTTTCCATCTCCAAACTAGAAACCTGCATCTTTCAATTCATTCTTCAAACTCCAGCTAGAAACATCCCACACCTTAATGTCTAAAAACTCTCATCAGTTCTTAGAGCAGATCTCTAGGTAGAGGCAGTGGTCCAGTGGAAAAAACCCCACACTGTCATGTAAATAATGACTGCAACATTCTGTACATGGACAAGGTAATTGAAACTGTGCAGTACCTAAGTCTGGATTTGAACTTCTAATTTGGATGCTCTACTTTTTATTTAACATATTAACACTTTTTTTTCTCCCCACTGGATGCATTTAATTAAGCAAACATTATTGCGGTTGAATGACAATTATGTCATTGCCAAAGTTGAAATGCCATATGTTTTTAGAGACCAATTACCCTAGGTAGCTGAAAATAAACATCCTTACTTGGCTCAACCTGAAAGTTTGCAATGCCTCAGGGAAAAGGAAGGTACAATGAATTCTGTAATCTGTGGTTGAAAAGCAAAGGACTTTCAGAAAAAAAACCCTCTTCATGTATTCTACCTTATTTCTCTAAATGGGGAACAAAAGCAAAGCTAACACTTAAGATTGTCAAAAACTATCTCCTGTGTACCCTTGGGACTCCAACAACATCAAAGAATTTGTTCCTTAGCCAGCTGGTGTCTAAGCATCTGTTGTACCCCTCTGGAGAAGCAAAACAACACAGAACAAAAGGTTGAGGTCGGCAGCTGCTTGTCAAAGCAACCATGAGCCAGAGGCATTATACATTGCAGTAACAGATTAACTTAGAGAACTTGGTCCTATCTAGCCTCAACTGTTCTGTGATTCTGTGTTATCACAGCTTATTTCCAGTGTCAAGGGATCTGTGATAAGTCCTAGGGAAAGAGATAAATAGGAACAGGACATATAGGAGAACCTCTTGTTCCCTGCATTTCTTTGCCGCTCTGGCTCAATCTCCATCACCTCTTTCCTTCATTTTCCCTTCTCTGTTGTCTTCTGCATGAGTGTTCTGGCCAGGGATACAGACTAGCTCTCAGCAGAGGGAGAATAGAGACAGGTCCTTTGCTCTCAGCTACTCTATTCAGCTGTAGGATATCCCAAGCCATGGGAAACAAATTGCGGGAAAGTATGCTGAGTCCCATAGTCCTGCAAGATAGCAAGCACTCAAAAGAGCCATAGCAATTGGCCTGAGCAGAACACTGCTCCCAAATCCACTGGTGGTCATGTTCTCCCCCTCAGCAGCTGGCCACCAAAGCCGGCCACACTGCAGCCTTTATGCTGTGCTGCCAAGGCCCAGCTCCGCCAGGGCACCTCACACTGAGCTGAGATTGCAGGTCATGTTGCTCTACCAGTATGATCACACATAGCCAGTGCCTCAGTGGCACTTGCAGAGTTTGGATGTGGCAGCATGGCCAAACCCAGGTCAGCCAGCCCTGCTTCGGGTTGCTCTGGGGAGACACCAGCCCGTGAAGCATCCCTGCCATAAGATCAGTGCGTTAATACATCTGACGTGACCGTGGCTGTAGAAGGGTAGTATTACATTTTTTTATGTTAGGGGATATATTATAATATATATGGTCACGGTATAACTATAAAATATTATAATATTTTATATTATATTCGTGGAGTGCTAGGGGGCCTGGCACTCCCTGTGACCTTAAAACCGATAGGCTGAGAAACAGTAAATCTGATGGACAATCACTTAACAACATTATCTTCTCCACCAGGGATGCATAGCTTTTTATTATTATTATTTTTAATGTTATTATCATTGTTTAAAACTGAAGACTGCTAATTTTTACTGAATTTTTCTGGATTCATTTTACTGAGTTCGATTAACAGGACTTGCTCTTTCAAATATTATAACTGCAGCTATGTCGTACTGTTGCTCTTCAAAAAATGATTACATGATTTCCTACAGAAATATATTTGATTTCTCACACCTGGAACCAGGTGAAATTCACTTCTGTTTTAGATACAGACTTGCCTGAGGTGTTCAACTTTGTTATTTAAGGTGCTAAATTACAGTCTGACTGTTCTATAACTCCTTGTGTAATTTTTCTCCCTCCCCCTTTGTGAAGACAGTATCTAACCGTGGGCCTCTCTCAGCCTCCATAAGCTTTTAGGAGTATTTATTAAGAAGTTATGAGGGTATTGGAGGAACTACTTGAGATTCCAATGATCTGAAAGTACCCCAGTAACCTCTCTTCTTGCACTATTTCATCACAGATGGTGACTACTTTGGTCATCTAATCATAGATAACCTTTTATTAAAGATTGAAGCAAAATATAGATCAGATTTTCAAAGGTTTTGGACCATCTGTTATTAGCTGAATGGTGGGCCAACTATTTCCAAAGTCTCCTTCTTTCAAAAAGCATGTGACAAACAAAAAATTAGCCAGAAGTGCATCAGTTTTCTCGCTGCTTATATCTTGGCCTTTCTTATTTTGATCATGCTATTCTTTACACTCACTGTTACAATATGACTTAGTTTCCAAATTCTGTATAATGTTATACTTTTTCAGTTTCAAGACATTAGCTTTCAATTATATGCTTCCTAATCGTTCATATTGGGACAGTTTGAACTTAGTGGTATTACTTAGGAAACCATCTACTCTTGCAGATAACCTACTTTCAGGTAGGAGATCAGGGAAGGTGGGAGGAAAGCAATAAAACTTTGGAAATTTGGAACTGCTCAGGTGGTTTTATAGAATTGCAAATTAACTGGACAAACTAGAGACAAGTACCATAGGCAGCTCAGGAAAGACCTGTTCAATATACAAGTACAGTCAGAACACTTTTACAGCTTTCAAATGCATAAAGAATAAGATTAAAAATAGTTTAGAACATACAATAGTACCTCCATATTGATCAACTATACACCTTCATCTTGAGTTGTATTACCCTACTTACCCTACCTCTTAAAAAAAGTTGCAGAACTAGAGACAGATTCTTCAGAGAACAATTAATCAAAACCAAGGAAGAGTTTCTTCTATTTAGCGAATGTATGGGACTGTTATCCACACAAACAAAAGATAGGAGGAACCATACTAATGAACATAACATTACTTTAGAAATGACTGCTTGGAATTCATGTTTTATTTACTTTTTTTTTTAATAGAAAGGTTAGACAGAAAATTAAATGAATGAAATGCAAAATTAGTAAGCGGCGTATGTTATTTCACTCTGGTAATTAATTTGTCAGAACAGAACTCTGCCACAAGAGGCTTCTAAAAGAAGAATTTCAGGGTACCAAAACTGATTTAGGTTTATATGTTTGCCAAAATAATTTTGATAATTGCCAATAATAACAGAAATTACAATGAATCTTGGTGCTGCTGTTTCACAAGTAGGGTCAGTGCAAGGCAATAGATGCAGAGATGTAAAAAAATACAAAAGGCAGATTATGTCAAAATGGGTTTCTTGCATCTTCTACTAAATAATTTCTTTTGTCCATTCTCAAAGACTGGTTATTAGCATGGATTATTCTTTTTTGCCATTCAGTTGGGGTCAGTGGTGTTCCAATGAATTTAATTGATTAAAAGAAATGCTGTTTTCCTGAATAAAGGGTGAGACCATTGATACAAAGCCCGCTGAGCCACACAACACAGTCTACATATTCTTCCTTCAATAAGGAGTGCGTATATATAGTAAAATTATTTTTGTTCTAGATATTTTGTTATGATCTTTTCTCCATCTGTACAATCCACTGAAAGTAAAAAAAAAAAAAAAAAATGCACCTAAAGCAAAACTGTAGCTGTGCAATGCTTCAAAATTACTCCAATGAGCAAATCTGATACAAGGCACTTACTGACCTATTCAGGTTAATCAGGTTAACTCATACTACAGAACAGAAACACGTAAATCTAAATATAAAACAAGCAGCCGAAATAGAGAAATGCGTGTAGGTAAATTCATATCCAAGAAAACCATATTCATGTGTATCTAAAAACCACTTTTGCAAAATATCTGTGTTTGTTTCAATTTTTCCCTCAGTAGCTCTCATAGTTATGTTAAAGGAAGTTTCGTCCCAACAGAAGCTGCAAATGGCAGTGCAAATAAATGGCACGATCCTGCAAAATTCAAGATATGAACCGAGTTCTGAAAATACTTAAAAGCAAACAAAAGTCTATACATGTTAATCCTGGGATTTCGGTGAGGCTTTTTGAAAGCTTGGAATTAATTAGTGAAATAGGTTTTTGCAAGATGGAATGACAAGTATTTTGGCTAGATGAAAAATTTCCTGCTTTTAATTTTATAGTCTTCTTGGCTCCAAGAAAGTCAATCTGGGCTCATGTTTTTATAATTATTGTGGTATTGTTTATTTAATGGCCAAAGTTTTGCTTAGACTGAGAAAAGAATACTCTAGGAGATGTTATCAACAAGTTAATATTTAAATTGGACTGGGCTTAGGAGGGTCAGAAGAGTTGAACATCACTCCAGATTTTGATCACAGGTAAATTTTTTCCACAATTTTTCCACTTGCCAGGGCTATACTCTCTCTCACTACTGCAGAGGTCCATTTCTTCCTCTCCTTCACAGCTTCAGCATGATCTAGTAGATAATTGCCCCATGCTCCCTTTGGAGATGGGGCTGGCACTGCTTGCTTTCAGACCTCTGTTCTGCCACTTAGTGACCTTAGTACAAAACATAACCACAGATGGCTTCCAGAATCGTGTGAAGTTGTGTGAGGTAATGGTTTCAGCTGCATATTTGATAAGAGCACCCAGCAGAAAGTTGTAAGAATTGGTAATGTTCCAGGACCCAAGTCTGCAGAGTTCTGCCAAGAGTAATGGATCCCAGGATTTTGGAGAAAGTGTTATTTCTGAAGAGAGGAAGGAGAGCTGAGCAGCTACTGAGGATAAGAGGTCACTCTGGCCATGAAATCCCTAGTGCTGAATGAGTGATAGACCAAGGTGCTGAAGTTCGGGAGGCTGGAGATGTTTTCTGAAGGGAGGCTTTGGGTGTGTGGGCTGAGTCAGGTCCTGGCACGGCGTCACACCTTAAACATAGAGATTGTGGGCTGGCAGCACAGCCTAACCCTACTTAGCACTAAGGAGTGGGGAGATGTAGAGTAAATGTCATTGGCAAACCCAATCCTTGCTTGGGTTTTAAAGGAGGCTTGCTGATGAAGCCTACTTCGTGCTGGGAATATTTCTCTAGAGAACATGGGGATTACCAGGTCCTGTAGCTTTGGAGAAAATTTATTGATACTAATCAAAAAACTCTTCCAGCTTTAGAATTTTTCGTCAAACCACCCAATGGATGCACAACTGCATATCCACAATGTGTATTTGGAAGGGAAGCTTATAAATAGCTGTTAAAGCAGTCTCTCAGCTATGTGAGCACCATCTTATCGCTGAGAGTCTTTGTGTAAATTTTTCCATTTTTTGAGATCAAGACTTCAAAAACTTAAGTACCAGAGACCTATCCATTTCACAGGATCTTTCTCACTCCTTAGAGCTGAAAGAAAATTCACAGTTGAGGCAGCAAGGGAGCTCCAGAGATTGTCTAGTCTGATCCTGCCTGGTCTAAGCAGGGTCAGCTAGAGAAGGTTTCTCAGGAGTGTGTCCAGTTGAGTTTTGGGTACCTCCAAGGATGCAGACTCCTCAACACCCTTGAGCAACCTGTTCCAGTGTTTGATTACTCTTAAAGTAAAAAAAGCTTTTTCTAAAGAGTATTTGGGGTTTTTTGCATGCTGTACCCATTGCCTCTTGTCCTTTCACTGAGCAGCACTAAGAGTCTTTCTCCATCTTTTCTGTTCTCTCTGCCCCCTGTCAGGTATTCATACACATTTGTATCACCCTGAACCTTGTCTTCTCCAAACTAAAGTCCTGAGCTTTCCTCAGAAGACAAATCCTTCATTTTCTTGATCACCTTTGTGACCTTAGATTGGACACATGGTTTGGAACATTTATCCAAAGTCCAGCATCATTCTTCTGTAGAGCAGGGAAGTCAAAAGAGGGCAATAAACTGATGAAGAAATACAAGAGAATGCTTAAACAACTCAGTAGAATACAATCAAAGGCAACAGTGACGGTGGTTCAGGAGTATTTTGGAAAGTTATCAACTTATAAAGAAAATGATATTAATTATAAGGCAATCTAATAATGAATACGATTAGGATCAAATCATACAGTTACAGAAAATATCCAGTTATAAAACAGGTTCTTCATAGTGAAGCAAGTTTATTTTAAAAAAACAAAAAAAAAAACAACAAAAAACTCCAAAACAAAAGTTGGCTATTACCTATGCAGCTGAGATATTTAGAAAAGAGTGGAATTTGTAAGTGTAAGTTTAAGTACAAGTAGAAATCTCAAAAGACAATCAGAATTCCCAGGAGCAAAGCATGAAGTGTCGTAATTGCCATGCTGATATACTTAGACCAAGAAGGAAAAAAATTCATGCAGTCTTATCTAATTCATAAACTGATTGCATTGGTGTGAAAATTTGAAAATATCCAAAGAGAAATATATTTGGATATTTGAAAATATCCAAAGAGAATGATAATTTTCTCAGTTAAAAAAAAAATAAAAAGAAAGAAGAAAAAAAAAAAAAGAAAAATCTTTTGCTATGATTGCTACCCCATAGGCTACAAAGTCCTGGGTTTGCTATTACACTGTAGTTTTATGTTTTAAACAAAAGAGAAATACAGGAGTTTTCTGGATCTGTGAAAAGTTTGTCTTTTAAAATAAAATATGTTCTAGTCATTGACTGGGAAAAAATCAAAATCTGTAAAAGTTGAACAAATATTTTGATTAAGAGAAGTCACAGTAAAGCATGATGAGGTTTAGGAAGGTCGGCACTAGTTTTGTCTGCTATTGATGCCTAATTAAGCTTGGGAGCAGCTTTTCTACCATTCTCCCTGAAGTAGTCATGCATATGTCCCTTTTATTACCAAATTCACAGGTCTGGTAGGAAATAATCACTTGCACCTGATTTTTTCCAATAAGGCTAATGATCTTGGTTATAGAAAAAGGCAGAGGATACAGTATAACATATATCAGGACCTAAGCATATTATTCTTGGACAGACCCTGTTTGATCTTAAACTCAATTTATTAGACTAACAGGGTTTAGTAGGGAGAAGAGGAAGACCATTTATCTACATCAGTTTTCTGTCAGAATCAAAAGCTATGAAATTGATATTAAATATAGATTGGAGAAATTGTCCTGATTTAAATGAGATATTTCCTTATATTGTGCATAAGCAAGGTGTAGAACTCTTTGTTGAAGGATGCTGTGAATGCTGAATATTTGCAAGTGTTCAAGTAGCAACTTGATGTGTGCTGGTGGAGGAAATCTGATGCTGGCCATTAGGCTCAGAAACAACTTTTACTTCATAGATATCCTGAACAATTAGTTTTTCACAGCCACAAGTTACTAAAGTCGTAAAGGGGAGTCAAAGGAGACACTACTACACATTTTGTCCAATTTTTATACACCTTCCTGCTGTGGCCTTAGAGCCCAGCTGATTTGGTGCTATAAGTTGGTTTCAAGCATAGCTACAAAAAACCTCCAAAGAGTTTCTTTTGCTCATCTTCTTTTGATCAGATGACTGTCATCCAACTTGTTGTAGCTGTAGCAGCCAAACTACCCAGCTTCCAGGTGTCTGCTGCATGTCCTGTAGTTTTATACCTGATTTTTATATGGTATTGTCCAGCTTGTTTTAGATTAATTATTGCATAGCTTTGTTCAGCTACATAGTTGTTCTGCTTCTAAAGATATCACGACAATAAAATGTAGCAAACCTAAGTAACCGTGGTATAACTAACCCTGGTGAAATTGGGAAACATGAAAAAATGACTCTGAGCAAACCTAAGGAATGAACCTTCAACACTGTTTTCCTCTTAACAAAAGCTCACTGACAACTTCCCACAACAGTCCACTGGAAGGGTGAGACCCTGAAGGGCAAATACTTTGATTTTATTATATTACTGATGATCTTTAATAGAATTAAGAAGCATGAAATTTAAGTGCTTGTAACTGGACTAGGAATTTGCAGTATTTGCTTAGGCTGTTACAGCATTAGACCAGCAGTAAAGTCCAGTCATGGATCTTCATGTAAGTTGTGGTCTCTTCTAACTCATCATGAACTTCTGTGCTTAATATTAAGCATGTACCACTGGCCAGTGTTGGATACATTCCCAGGATGGATGGACCTGGGATCTCACTCAGTAGGACCCTTACTGAGAAGAAGCTTTGCAAAAAATTATCTCGATGAGGTACCCAAGCTCTTCTCCTAGAACCATTCTGAAGTTTTCTCATCTTGGAGAGCAGCAGTCTGCATGCACTGTAATGCTCCTGCTATTATAATTGGAGTTTCTGGAGTGCTTCAGAAATCTTAGAGGATAGTCATTAAGACTGGTAATAGAAAACAGATATCTTTTCAACAAACAGATCAAGGGATGCAATTTAAGTTCTCACCCACGCTGTACTCTCATCCAAGGCTCCAGCTGTATGAAAACAAGAGTTAAATTCAGTACTACATAAACATCACACAAAAGTGAGCTGCAAAGCCGTATCCTTTCCCTCTTTTCCTAGAGAATTACCTGTTAATTTACTGATGAACCAAAACAACCCAGCCCTTATTTAGGTAAGCGAAACGCATCCAGAAGCTAAAAAATACCTGCGTTTGAAACTCACCAGATGACTTCTGGCCAGTGAAGAAGGGACCATGTTGTCTAAGAAAATTTTAGGTCAGACATTCCTTTCCTCCTTTTCCCCCCAGATTCCTGTCTAGAAATAGCACAAGCACAGTTACATCAGAACAGGAACAGTCTTTCTTCTCTGAAAAAGACAGACATCCATAACAATGATAAAAAAGCAAAAAAATATTAGTCTTAGCATTGTGCCAGCATGTGAAGAACTAGTTAGAGGTGAAACCATTTAAATTACACAATTACTGCAAGAAACCATAATTTAAAGATAAGTTTATTCTTCTATTATTGTTGGGCCGATTCCTGAGTCTGTGTAAATACTGATATATCCCGCTGAAATAAGTCTCAGTCCTCAAAGGCCCGCTGAAATAAGTCTCAGTCCTCAAAGGCACCAAATACCTTGATGCAAATAAATTCAGGGATACAAATTTTTTCAGGATTGTTCATCATTCCTAGGAGTGTGATTTATAGAACTCCCCTGATCAAAAGAAAAGACACATCCCTATGGCTTTATGTTTTCTTTCAGCCACACCGATTTCCAAAAAAAAAGTAGAAAGGCTTTTGCAGGAACACCACAAATGGACTTATGTCACATCTATATTAAGGAACACTTAATTTATAAACGCCTAGAGTGTTCCTTGGCAAACAGCTTTGTTCATTTGAATTACTGCAAAATATTGAATATCTGAGAAGATGCTCTTGGTGATCACAGCCATTCATTACAGAATGAAAAGCTGAATTTCCAATGTTGAGGACATAGGTTGAGAATTTTTCCAGGTGGGACAACAGGTAGAAAAAGAATTGCAAAAACGTATCTTTGTGAGATGCAAATGCTGTATAAAGTAGAGAATCTCAGAAATTAAAGTGGAAGAGGTAATCAAATATTTTCTTCTGTTTATGTCAAAAGTCATTAAACAGATTAAATTAAAATGCATGAAATTTCTGGGAGAAAAGACATCGCCATTTTATAAATCAGAAATACAGGGAGTGATATAAACAGTCCTTGATAACACTCTAACACTCCTCACTCTCCCCCTCTGATAAGGACATGTTTTGAGATAAAGACATGTTTTAAGAAAAGCATCTGTGACTTAAAAAAATTAGCTATAACAGATCATAGAGGATTTGCACCGACTCACCACTGCCTCCCCAGAACCTACTGAAGATATTAATTACACTTTATCCTTTAGCTATCATTGTAACAGAAAATGTGCTAAGTACCTATTAGCTTAAGGAGCAACTAAGTGAGCCGGGAAACGTGTTTTCATTAACACTGCATGCTTTCTGATATTGCAAACGAGGGTGAAGCATCGCTAACAGAGAAGCTGTGAGAAAGACTAAATGAGTGTTGTATCTGGTACAGTGCCAATGGATAAGGACTAAGTGTTTTCCTGTAACACAGCGGGCCTCCTTGCTGTCAGAGGAAATCAGACATGGGAAGGGAGGAGCCATGTCTTGTATGGTTGAGACTGAAGGTCTTCAGACCCTTTGAATTTTGACACCAAATCCTGGCTTTGCATGGATACAAATTAAAAATGAAGTATATTAAGTCTTCAGCATGAGAATAAAACTTATTTTGATTTTCCAGGAGATGTGAGGGTTGAAACTAGAGAGTTTAACTCAGAACAAATATTTATTCTGACTGAAATCCCATTTGGATAAATATATTCTCGTGGTAAGACAGGCATTCCTAATATAATGCATTCCATGCCATATTTTCCAGAGATAGTCTTTTCTTCATCCCTCATCTATAAATGACTGCTTCACTTTTTTTATTACTTTAAATATTGTTTCGCTTTGTTTAAACAGGGGGATATGATTATCATAACATTGTTACTGTTATTATAAGCAAGACAATAGCATTAATGTAATCACAAAGATGAAAAATCAAGTGCAGAAAACGCCAGGGCAAAGGCTGAAAGCTTTAACCATCCTCGAGGTATTTATTTGTATCCCCAGGAAACCATAACATACTATAAAACAATGTGGAATGTCTTATCTAGTATAACAAACCTATATATGGAACATATATTCTTCTTCAGTGTGTTTGCATTATAGATTTGTGTGATCTAGAAAGCATGCCATGTTTAAGAAAATAAGCATAATATGGGAAGAATAGTTTAAATTTTAGAAGAGAAGTATCTTATGCTTCAAGCTTTTATTCTTGAAAAAAAAAGTGAACAAGATTTATTATGTGACTGGGTTTCTAACTTGGAATGGAGAAAAATGGAGTTGTGGACTGGTGCTGAACAGCTGCATAAGAAGGAGACATGCAATAAAATTGTCCAAAGTATGACGAAAAAGATATAGTTGATCTCAAAATCCACAGCAGTGTGAATTATAGACCAAGTGCCATACAGTCTACTGAGCTGTGGAAGAGTAAACCCTGCAACTTCAATGCTTTGTTGTAAAATTGTTGGCAGAAACTTTAAAATAATTTTGTAACAAAGCTAGACTCAGAAGTGTTGAGAATTGCATATTACATGTTGATAATGCAAATATTCATCTTCCCAGTGTCTGTGAAGGCGCTTATAGGAAAAGGCAGCAAATTTAATTATTCCTGGGATCAGTACAGCTCATCTCAGCTGAAAAAAAAAAAACAACCAAAAAAAACCCAAAATACACACAGCATTTTTTTTGGTAAGGATCAAATGTGATGAATTCTTAGAAAATGTACTTTCCCTTTGGGAAAAAAAAAACAAACCACAGAAGAAAAATCTGGACCAGCTTAAAAAAATGAGTAGAAAAACGAAAGCTAAAAAAATGTGGCATGAAATTATGTATAGGAAATGTAACAGGATAACCTGTAGAGAAAAATTACTCCTTTAATTACTTGAGCTGTAAAATGAAGGCCAAAGACCTACTGAATATGAGAGGATGCTATGGCAGGCCCTGTGGAGAGGTCTGATGATTAGGCATAATTTTTTTTCTGTCAGGTGCAATCAGATAGATATCAAAGTAAAGATAATTAAGAAAAAATTAGGAGTCTATTTTGTAATAGAGAGGAAATATCTTAGTGGAAGAGATGCTTTCAATTCACCCAGGCCTGATTTAATTTCATCCTAGGCAGTGGTCGATGATATCTGATTTCTGTCCATGACAGCATTACAGACTTCAGAGAAAAAAAATAGTTAAGTAAGGTTTTTAAATCCATCTCAGATGGTATTCTCATATGCAAACCAGGAAAAATAATCCACAGATTGAATTACTATAGAGTTATAATAGCAGGAATGCTATTATTATAGCAGGATTGCTAATATTCAGAAAGTCTCCACTGGAGAAGCAGCTATTTCTGACTCAGTGTCTGAATGAATGGAGCAGTCTAGAAAGATCCTGTGCAAGTTTGTCCTAAGTCTGGTTCATATTTTCATTTGTAGCCTGGGGATGAGAGAAGAGAAAGGTTTATTAGATCTGCAAGTGAGATCAAGCGGGAAGTAGACTCAAGCATATTTGAAGTGAAAGTGAAACTTAAGCTACTGGGGATATGATACAAAGAGGTAGAATTCTGCTGTGCAGAGTGAAACTCATGGTGCTACCTATAGGTGGGAGAAATCCGCTTCACACAAAAAAAAAAAGCATCTGGACTGGCATAGACAAGCAAAAAGGGATCTAAAGGTTGTTGGTGCCCCATTTAGCACTGGGAAGGCAAAAGCTAGAGCACTCTGTTCAGAGCCTGGCACTGCTGTTACAGGAGGAGCTAGACCAGACTGAAGATAATCTAAAACAGAAAACAGATTGAATAAAAGACTGGAAAACACTCAAAGCAGTTGAGAGAAAGAAAAAGAAAAAACTCTCAGAATTTAGGGAATGGTTGGTTCATACGATGAACAGGGAGAGAAGTAATGGATTGTAGGTTTAATGGGGAAGATTTTAACAACTCTGTAGGACTTTTTTTTCCCCTTTTTTTTGTCTAGAAAGATTCTTGCATCACTGGAACAAGTTAGAGAGCAGCTGACAAGATGTGCACAATGTTAAGTGATCCTGTTCTGGACCATGGGATGGGCTAAATGACCTCTTGAGTCTTCTCTTCCTATGATGACTGCTGCAATGGTGTGACCACGGAATTGAGGTAATTGCAAGTTCTGTACTACATGGTTGGTTCTGATGCTTAGGATCTTTAAAGCAACTGTGGGACATGTGATAAATAGAAATACTATCTTGGAAAAAGCTTGGTTCAACGTAGTCTTGATTTCCACACACTCTTAGCCTGTCTACTAATATGTTCTGTGTTACGTAGACTTTAAAAATATTTCACCAGGTGGTGCTGTTACACATAACCTTCCAAGCCCTGCCCTACCCCCTGGGCACATGGCAGTCTTGGGAAAGCATCTGAGGGTTCTGCAAAGGTTACTCCACAGGCAGAATTACTTTTAGTCTTTGATATAGATGAAAGAGTTGTGGAAAGAGGGATTGTCTAAAAGGCTGCTTGGCAGGCCTAATTTTTGATTGTGTAAAGGATATGATTAATTCTGTATGTGTATATAAATACGTCTGTGTGTATGTATATTTTAGAAATACATTTCCTTTACTGGTCTATCCATCCCTCAGAGTGCTGAATCTGACAACAGAAGGGTCATACAGCCTCTGAGGAGAGCACTGTCATCCATGAGTGGTGCATACACAGCTGTAATATCTAAACACGTGGTCTGAGAATGTACTAGGAAAAGCACAATTAAGATTAATTCGTTTAGAGACTATTTTTATTATACAGCACAACACAAGTGTTCCGTGTTACATGGATAGCAAAGATAAGCCTTATATTTATTTAAATTAAACCAAACAAGTTTTGAGAGGCTGTATAATTCTGCTTTCTAAATACAGAAGATGTTTATATTGTCCTCTTAATGTTCTCATTTATAAAATGAGGACATTGCAATATATTAATTAAAAATATAGGATACATACAGACTTTCACTAAAACTATAGAAAACATAAATCATAGAATCTATGAATCTAATCTAGGAGCAACTTTGATGATCATCTAATCTAAACAGGTTCCTGGTCAAAGCACAATCAGCTGGATCAAGTTGCCCAGGGCCTTATCCAGGTGAATGGATGGAGATTCCACGATCTCTCTAGGCAATTTTTTCAAGGGCTTAACAGATTTCATATGAAATTGCTTTCCTTTAATCTAATCAGAATCTTCCGTGTTGCAGTTTAGATCCATTACGTCTATGCAATGCATTCTGCATTTTTGAGAGGAGCCTGGCTCCATTTCCTCTCTGCTTTTCTATTAAGAACATCAAAAAAAGAAGTAAGAAACTCTCTTGATGTCTCATCCTAAGACTAAAAAAACCTGTTCTCTCAGTCTCTCTCTCATGAGTTCCAGCCCTGATGAGCTCCACTGGACTCACTCTGGTATGCCAACATTTTTAAGATGCAATTTGTGCTGCTGCAGTTCCTGCTTGTCCCATTCCCATCTATCTCTGAAAATAATCTGCCACAGCTTTTTCTATGTGTGCTTATTGGATAGTTTGAAACAATAAGATGTCTCCTCACCCTTCTCTTCCCTTGAGAGTCAAAAAGCCCAGTTCTCCTCAGCCTCCTCTCACATGCCAGGTGCTGCAGTCCCATCAGCATTTTGGTGGCTCTCCACTGGACTCACACCAGGGTAGCAATGTTCCAGGTAGGAAGTATAATCACCCTTGACCTGCTGGCTACACTCCTGCAATGTTGTTGCCCATCCTTGCTGTAGGTGTACCTAAAATAAACCTTGCTGCCTCATGTTTATTTTACACCCTTCTCGTACACCAGGATTTCTCACCCCTTTCCTGCAAAGCTGCTTTCTAACCAGTTGGTGCCCAGACTGAATTGCTGTACAGAGTTACTCCATACAAAATTGTGGGATCGTAAATCTGTATTTGTTGAACTTCAGGAGCCTCCTCTCAACTTATCTGCCCAGCTCATTGAGCACGCTCGTAATAGCAGCCCTGCCCAGTGTATTGACCCCCATCTTTTCTACTCCAGACTACAAGAATACTCTGTGATACTATATCAAATGTCTTGCCAAAGTCAAGGTAAATGTCCTGTACTTTCTATCCCCTTCTCACAGAGTTCAGCATGGTATTATTGTAGGTGGGCAGGATTTCCTCTTGCTGAATCTGCTGGCTTTTCCCCATGACCCTCCTGTCATACATATGCCTGGCTAGGGCTTCCAGGAGGGTTTGTTTGCAGTTCTGTGGACCGATGTTAGACTGAAGGTCTGTTATCGTTTGGGTTTGCCTTCCCAATCTTCCTGAAGATGGGTGTAATATTTGTTTTTTGCTGCTCATAAGGAACCTCCTTTATTTGCCATGACCTTCCTAGGATGATAAAGCATGGCCTTACAGTGACTGTGTTCAGCTCCCTCAGCAGCCTCAAGTAAAATCCATCTGATGCTGTGGATTTGCATGTGCAAAACTGACTTGATTGCTTCTTAATTACTTGCTGAACAATGAATTGTGCTATATTCCCAGAGACTCTGCCAGTAGGCTCAGTGACCCAGGAAGTCTGATAGCAAATATTGTTGGTAAAAACTGAGAGAGTTAAAAGGCATTGGGTACCTTGGCCCTTTGTGTTCCCTTGGATGTTGATGGACATGCAGAAGTTCTCATTGCTGTTCTTTCCATCTGTTTTTAATTTCAGCTACAGCTGAGCTTTGGCTTTCCTAACTCCAACACTTCTTGCTTAGGTAACATCTTTATATTCCTGATGAGTAGTCTGTGCACATCTTTTCCTGTCATGGGGTTCCTTTTGATTATTGAGCTCAATCAGGGGGTCCTTGTTCCTGTTGACCTTCTGCATGCGCAGAGAATGACCTGTTGGTTTTTGAGGAGGACATCCTTGAAGAACTACCAGGTGTCCTGACTTCCTTTGCTCTTTGGATCAATTTTCTATGGAATTTTGCTAAACAGATCTTTGAACAAACTGAGTTCTAACACCTGGAAGTCCATGGTTCTGATCTTTCTATCATTTCGCTCAGTTTTCTGAGGAATTTTAAAGCCAAGATCTCATGATTAATGCAGAAAAAGCTTAAACTGAGCCTTACCCCTATCTGGCAAATTCGTTTGCAAGTAACAAGTTATACAGAGCATCTTTCAGTGTTGTTTCTACATTCTAACCTCTATCTAGGACGGAAACTGGGGTTTTTTCCTTTCCTTAATTGCTTGTTAAAAACATATTGATTTTTAAATTACAGACAGCAGATAGACAGATCAATAAATATTCAATCTGTTCCTCTGTACAAGATTGAAATAAAAATGATAATAGGATAATTCAGGTTGGAGAGGATCTCAAGAGGTCATCTCCTGCGGGGTCAAAGCTGATGACCACAGAGTAGAGTGAGCTGTGAGGTCAGACCATGTTACTGAGGGCTTTGGCAAGGCTGGAAGCAGCACACAGCTTCATTATGCAATCAGATCCACTCCTCAGTTTTCGTCATAGATGATGACTTTTTTCTTATATCTAGTCTGAACTTTTCTTGATTCAGCTTATGCCTGCTCTTTGTCATCGTCTCATCCACATGAGCAGCTTGCCTCCATCTTCCTGATAACTTCCTCATGGAAACCATCAGACTGCAATTAGGTTCCCTCAAACCTCTCTCTTTTCCAGGCTGAACGAGCCCCGTTCCTTCAGCCTGTCCTCATGTGGCATATGCTTCCTCATTTTATGCCAGCAAGTTTACCATTTCCAAGTCAGTTTGCAGCATTCTGTGACATCAGCACCAAGCTCTCAAATGTCATTCAGGAAACTTTTAGAACCTGCTGGGAGGTTGGAAATCCCACTTTGGTCACATACCCCCTGGGTCTCTGGCATTGAACTGTTGAATGTGGCAATGCCTAAAACCCAACAGGAATGCAATATCTTTAATCTTGATGTCTTTAATCTTTAGAATGGAAAATACTGTAAAGAAAGAAAAAAAAAATAGGAAGCAAAGGAGCAACATATGCTGCCAAAATTTTCAGCGATTAAGACCTGAAAGTATTAGGGAAGGCATCATTATGAAATAGTAAATACAGTAAAAATTTTAAAAGTTTTGTGTCTTTTGTCAAATTAAACTGTGTAAACAAGCTTCTTAATTTCTTAAAGGTAAAAGGTAGGCCATTAATAGGTAGATACTAATAATATCAGAGATATCTTTCACTGCAAAGAAAACTCCCACTGGAAAATAACTGTGTCCTTCTACCACCTAATATATTTGTTAATTTCTGAATTGCTCTAGTAAGTCCAGCTATTTACAATTTGGCCATAGGACAAATTAAATATTTTCTTCTTCATATAAATTAATATGTGCTTGTTGATTAACCACTCCTCACACATGGTTTTTCCTCTGCTTATGTCTAACTACATTCAAAGTATTATATATGATGGCATTACAGCTTTCTGGTGGTGTATTTTACCACAATAAGCAAATGTTATCTTATTCCTTTGGATATAGGCAAAGTAAAATAAAATATATTGTATTTAAATGGCCATGACTAACTCATGACTGTAGTGATTGAAGCCTACCTAGTGGCATGAAACTAATTTCTTATACTATTGCTTAAGTGTGATATAAATAATACAGATTTTTGGGTAATCCTTTAGCTGAGGGATGAGTTTCACTGATTTTTTAGTTTATATGAGCTGTATTACTAGGGACTTCTAAATGGGTGGAACTTTTTACCTGCAAAGGTTAAGGGATGGTTTTTTTTCCTGACTTGTAGCTTCTGTGAATGATTTCACTCTTTTGACTGAACATGATTCATGTATTACAATCTCCCTTTTGCTTGAATTCTTGTATGTTGACTTCTAGAAGATAGATAGATAGATAGATAGATAGATAGATAGATAGATGTAGAAAATTTAGTATTTGGATATATGCAACAAACCAAGATGGTTCTCACACACAAAGCAGGCTAGAAAAACAACTGGATCAGGTAGTGCAAGCTGTCAAACAGGTTTCAAGGATTATACGTTGAGTCAGTTAAGCATCACCTGGTGGACAGGAGAGAGAGACTATGCCCTCATAGAAGAAAAAGATCTTAAAGTTCAAGGGTGAAGTTAAATGGCTGGCAAAGGGTTTTATGTAATTTGAAAGGGGGGAGAAATTTGTACATCAAGAAAATCCTGGCCCAAGTCTACCCAAAATGATGTTTCTGAGCAGTGTCCTGTTATTCTAAATAGGAAGTAGTTTGTTTCTGTGATGATCAATGTCACCATAAGAACTTAAATTTTGGAGGTATAGAAGTGTTAATTGGTTTACTTTGACTGATTATTTGTCAGATGTTTTTCTCAAATGTTAAGGCAACCTAGAGTGCTGCAAATCCAGTGCCACACTGTCTTTGCACAGATTGAGACATGATTTACCAGACCCCTGAGAAAGTTTCACAAGAAATTTGCTGCACTTAGCAGACTTGCTTTCGTAGATTATTTTTGACCAGAATAAGAGAAGAATTCACAATCTTGCCCTGATGTTAAACATTCTATAGAATAGAAATAGTATATATGAACATCTATTCTATTTCAGGTATTGGAGTAAGGCAAATGTCTTACTGACAACTGAAAGCATTCTAAAATATATATAGCTTTTTACATACACTTGTGTTAATGATAGCTCAAATCTAGAGCTATTAGATGAAAGTGTAACATCAAAGGAATCCATGATGGCAATTCTCACTTGGTTTGGAGCTGACTTTTCCATAAGAGCTAGATCCAGCAAAAAGCATGAGAATAGTTATCCAGCTGAGCAACTGGGAAGTATTTGCAAATTTCCAGGCAGAGAAATCTTGCCCTAAAAAATTCCCTGCTATTAATTTGTTTGCACACATGGTTGTCTTAATGCTTACTATTTATATGCACAAAAGCACTATTTGAAAGACTTTTCCCCCCCCATTTTCTATTATCCTTTTTACTGGTAAATATGTGGAACTTCTTGCTTTTAAATGGTTGCCCAGTTCAGAGTTCCTTAAATCAGCAACTTAACCTACTTAAGAAAAATTAAAAATTGCAGCTTAGTAATTAAAAATGTGTTCTCAGACCTATAGATATATATTCTTTTATTTACTCAGATGAGCTCCTCCACTTAATTTCTCAGGATTACTCACACCAATGATATTGAACATGCATATGGCGATGAATAGTATGAGCTCTCTAGACCCCTTCCAGTTCTCTTATCCAAGGCTTCTTTCAAATCTCTGGTCTTTTTAGTATCCTCATTCAGCAGCTTGCTCATCTGGGAAATATATAAAGGAATCAAATCTTACTTGTTGAGAATTATATCATTGCTATAAAATGAAAGAAGATCAACATGGACGTTTTGTTATTACAATATTTATCTTCAATTAGCAAGCCATCATTAGTTATGGTAATAGTTAGCTATCATTAATTATGGTAATAGTATGAAAATTAATTGCTGAAATTAATCCCTAATGTGTCTTCATGATGTTACTCCTACCAAATTAAAGATTTTTTTTTCTTACTTCAGTGGCAGCTCCAGATACAGTGAAATAATGTAAAGGTCAGGCTAAGTAAAAACTTACATTTCTTACTCTTATAAAGGGCTTTCTTCTCCTATAACATGAGTCCTGGTTCCAGCCAGGGCAGAGTTAATTTTTGCAGTAGACAGGAGAGGCATGGCCAGGACCCTGAGGTTATTCTATACCCCCTCATGCCATTCCTAAACCACGATGACAGGGCATCCACACACAACGAGGGAAAGAATAGCCTATCCCAGGTCCTACATACAAGCCATTTTAATGAGAGAATGCAGTGCAGATTATATAAATCTCGTGACAATTTGACATCGTAGAAAGTCTCAAAGAATCTATCAATATTCATTTCAAACAAATTGGTTCTGGTTTATGTTTGTATAGTTGTTACTATGGTAACACTATTTTTTAGTAACACTAGTTACTTCTAGTGTTGCAAGGGTCAGCATGTATTCTGGACACTGATTTTCATGGCAATGCAGTGAGAATGCACACGACATTCATCTGTCTATGTGGAAGCTGAGGAAGCTTTGCCCCAGTGTCTCTGTTTAGTCTGAAGTGTCACTGAAAGCCGTTCACTCTGGTGAGGCCAGGGTCACAGCTTGGGGAGAAAGAAACCACGCACACAACAAGTCAACAAATAATGGAATCTTTCGTGTCAGTATGATCCAGCCAACAACTCAATGCCACTGACAACAATCCACTTAAGGATTCTGGTTTCATAATTCAGAGCAGGCCACAGGAAGTGCCTGAGGGCACAGGGGGCAAAACTTGTTCATGTCCCAGGGAAGACGGACGCGGGGAAGTGAAGATGGAAGTTGTCACGCAAGTCTTGACGACTCTGAGAACACCCTCAGAGCCTGTCAATGCACACGTCCACGATGGCAAGTCAACTTCAAACTCTGTCCTGACACTCCTGCAGGTGACCAGCTCCCAGAAAACACTTTTAGGATTGCAGCCTGATGCAAAATGTGTTAAAAAAGATAAGAGAACAGCTGCAACCACTTCAAATGACCATATCTTTTTCTGCTTCTGTTTCTATTAGATGAAGACTATCACCTTCCCCTTTAGCTTTCTCTTCTTCAAGCTAGGAAGTCCCCTTGTTTAACCTTTTCAGATGATATATACAACAGTTTAGCTGCTTTCCATTTTTATCATCGAAGTTCCATTAATTGCTTTACATCTTTCTGGAAAATAAAGCTTTCCTAGTAGGGTAAGGGACTCTGTGCTTTATCTTTATACCTTCCTGCTTATAGCCTGTCTGTTTATACTTTCCAGAGTGATGTTTATCTCTTTTCACACTATCCTGACATTGTTATGTCACAGTCTTCTCATCATCCTCCATAGTCTCTTGGATGTTTTTCTGCATAATTGCTAGGGAGACACTTCAGCTCATGCCATCCAATCTTCATGATGTTTATCATTCCTGCGAAGGATGACTTGTCACCACCTTCTGCTGAATTTAATTTATTTCATGACTATCTTTAAGTAATTTTGTAATTTTTTTTTCCTTTGAAAAGCTTAACTGGAGTCAGAGTAAGCGAAATTTGTAGCTTTTCCTTTGTCCAAATGGAGCAAGAAGTAGTGGACCTTTGCAGGGGATATTCTGATTAGATATTCAGGAAAGAATTTAACTGCCAAGAACAGCAGAAGTGTGGGATAGAGTGGGTGTAAAATTTTCATTGCTAAAGTCCTTCCAGATCAGGATCGACAGGCATCTGTCAGGAGTGACATAAGTACAAGTACAAAAGTACTTGATGCCAGTAATGGAATAGATGAGGCTGCTTCCAATGATTCTCTGCACAGAGGAAACCAATAATTGTTTGGAGTTGCATGAGACTGCAGAGTAAATTAACTACAGACCAGAGAAAGAAGTCTTGAAAAAAGAACCAAAGCTACATTTTAATCACATTTGTCAACATGAGGTCTTCAAAAGTAATTCATAAGGATTTCCAAAGACTATGAGGCATAAGGTGCTTGGAAATATAACATGTATGTCGAGAGAATCTGTTTGAAACTATTTTAAGCATGCTTATACAAAGACAAGGCATCAAAAATTATCTTTCACTAAAGGTGATTTTTTTTCCACAAGTAATGCTGTTGAATAATTTTAATTTTATATTTAAAATCATTTACACAATGCTCAAAAGCTTGCTTCCGCTTATGCAGAAAGACATTGCACACCTCTTTGTGTGTGTTTTCTCTTTCAGACATCACCTTAGAATCTCAGTTTGAAGTTGAGCAGAAGTGGCAGAAAGTTTCAAGACGTGGTGATACAATAATAAGTTTTCATAGGGATGTTCTCTGGGGAACAAGAACAAATAAACTTCACTCTTCACATGGTAAGTACCATGCAGCAGCCATCAGCAGGTTGGGTGAAAGGGGAGAGCAGCCTGTCTTCTACAGTTGGTAGTGCTTCAAGTGCAGTGCTTCATTATTATGCTCTGGTTTCTGCAAAACAGCCTTGTGCTTCTGAAAACAGTAATTCAAAACCTGCAAGCCTTCTGCAAGCAAAGTTCCCCAAAGGGATCAAGAAGTTAACCTGAATTTCACAATCACTCATTTCTTCTGAAGTCGAAAGGGATCCTTTTACAAGGTTGGTTCTTGCAACAATATGAAAGGTGCAATGGCAAAAAAGAAATTTCATAGAGTAAGTAGTAAAAAAAATACTGTTTTGACTAGTTTGATCATGGTTTAATAACTAATAAAAATATACTGAAATTATTGTAAATACCTATGCAGTAATTAACTACATTCTTTCTTCTTTTTGTGCAGAGATTCTTCCCTCAAAGCTCTTCAGAAAAGAAAGTATACCACTGACCAAAGTAATACTGAGTGCAAATTCATAAATCTTAGGGGAAGAATGTTTATTTCCAAATTGCAGCTTTCTGTAGCAACTGCTGTAAGTTAAATCACACACAACATTGAAACCTGAAACAGTAGGTGCAAAATGAGACCTTTATGTCTTAAAATCTCTCTTTAAAGATAGCTTCATTTTCCTTTAAAATAATCAATTCCCAAACATATGATTGAGATCAGCCAGAAGAATTTCATGCAGTGTTGCTATAGAAGAGCCAAGCTGCAAAAGACTGTAAAAAACTGTCCTGGGAATAGACTAACACACAGGGGGATGCATGCTTCTAAAATGAACCTGACAGTATTGTAATTACTTTCTCCTCAGATTGTGGGACATCTCCATGAACCACTCTGGCTGTACTTAAATCCCTAAGCCATTTTAGGTAATATGGTACCTAAAATGTCGTAATAATTTAATAATAGTGGTATAATGTTGCGTAACAGGCATTTCAAATACGTGCACGTTTATATGAGCAACTTAGTGTAAAAATGAAGAAAAATTATTTTAGTTCTGAAGGTAAACTCTGAACGAGTTTGAATGCTGCTTTTTCTGATTGCCAATACCATTTGCAAATTGTGCCCTGAAAGCCTCTCTTCCCAACCAAACGGAGTGCTGCCAGGCATGTGATCCGATGTGGCAAGTGCCGGGGACTGTTGGGAATAAACTGTTGAACTGAACAAATGGTTTTATGTACTGGCAGCAACAACAACTAAAAGCTATACTCCTCTTTCCCTTCTCCCACCCCACTGACATGCTGCTTATGAAACAGCTGCAGGATCAGACCAACCTCACAGAAGGCAGTCACAGCTCAGCTTTTGTCTTGAGTGTGAGAGGTTAACCTAAACCCGAGAAGACAGAACTATCACGAGGACCTCTAACAGGAGAGCAATGGTGTAAAATAAATGACACTTAAAACACCATCAAGGAAATGCAAATAAGCAAAATGACTTTGCAGCACAGGGGTATCTGCTGAGAAAAAGGTGCACAAAAATGCAATAAATCAGACGTAAGAAATACCTTGAATTTGTGACTGAAGTAGAAGATATTAAAAATTCGTCTTACAGCTTTAATTTCTAAATCCTCCAAATAACTGCGTCACTGCACAACATCAAGAAATTAACAGCTGGCATGTGACAGCTGTTAGTCAAAGTACCATGCAGGTGCATGAATCAAAAAAACCCCTCAGTTATCTTAAAATAATTGAATATCTGTTTTTATAAGACGGTGTTAATCAAGCAATAGAAAGAATCAGAACTCCAGGAAATAAATAGGTTTGACTTGAAAAGCAATAAGGTCATACCACCATTAAACTCTTGTTGTAATTCATGCCCACTGAAGAAGTTTCATAAGGTAAAAGAAAATGAGTAATGGTTAGAAAATGGTATGTAATTTGCTGTATTTTATTTGACTAAGTAACCAAACTTATGAGTACATAGTTATAACTCAACAATACCATTAAGGACAGATGAGAACTAGGATCTGTGTTTCAGAGGAGTTTTACCATTTATGCTCCTTCAATGCATATTCCCTATATTGGATCTATCAAGAGAGCTTATGTTTCCCTTCTAATTAATAGTGCTTTGCATCTGACTCAGTCATGTAGAGTAAGATCTCTAACTTTTACTGAACTTTCAGGAGTATGGTGCATGTATGACCTTTTGTTTGTCCTTATGAGTCTCTTTTTCATTCCAGTATGTCCACAGGCTTCCTGCTGCATGTTTCTTATTTTGATTAGCTGTAAAAATAGGGGCCATATGCTCCTCCTCCCCCCTCTTTTTTTAAATAATCAGAGATAAGCACATATTAAAAACTTCAATTTAGTGTTATGAACTAAGAGGTGGAAAAAGCCTGAATAACTTATCAACTTCCTCTTGTTGCCAGTTTGAAAAAACACTGCCATTGGAATTCTGAGTGCCAGTCTTGGTTCACCATATCATCAACTGCAAAGAATATGGTGTGGAATGCTTAGAAAAGTGGTGTTGAGCCAGCCACCAGCAATAAAAGTCAACATGGGTTCACAACAAGAAAATAATGCTTAACTAATTTTATATCCTTCTATGATAAGTCTTAGTGGGTGAAGTGAAGGCAGTGGATGTAGTTTTTCTGATTTTAATAAGGCACAGCTTCCTTCTGGGCAAGTTGTCCAGCTGTGGGATGAGCAGGATCACAGTGCATGGATGAAGAACTGGCTGAAGGGCGAGGCTGACAGAGGCTGACAGAGATGTAGTGGATGGGGCTGCATCTGTCCGTCACTCGGTCACCAGCAGTGCTCCTCTGGCTTCCTCTCTTGGGCCACTTCTGCCCAGTATGTTTATGAGCAATCTGGGTGCAGGAGATGAATGCGCCATCTGCAAGTTTGCTGATGAGACCAAACTGGGAGGTGCCACTGGCTTAAGGGACAAGATGCCATGCAGAGGTAACTAGGTAGATTGAGACACCGGGCTATGATAAATGGGATGAAATTTAACAAGTGAAAATGCTCGATCCTGCACCTGGGACAGGACACTAGACTCAACTATAAATTGGGAGAGGAGAGGCTAAAGAACAGCCCTGTAGGGAGGGATATCTGAGGGTGCTGGTCAGCAGCAGCTCAGTGTGAGTCAGCATTGTGTTCTGTGAGAGCCCAGAACCCAAACCCTGTCCTGGGGAGCATCACACACAGCATCACCAGCTGGCCAAGAGAGGTGATTGTCCTGCTGTATTCAGTGCTGGTGCAGCCTCAGCCCAAGCACTGGATGCAGTGCTGCCCTCCACCATTTAACAAGGTTGTAAAGGTACTTGAATGTTCCCAGAGGAGGATAATAAAGCTGGTGACAGGGCTGGAAGTAGTGTCCTGTGAAGAGCGGCTGAGGACTTTGGGCTTGTGTAGTTTGGAGAAAAGGGGTCTGAGTGGTGACTTCATTGATCTCTACAGCTCTCTGCAGAGGGAAGGGGAGAGGGAGGTGCTGAGCTCTTCTGCCTGGGACTCAGAGATAGGACTCCTGGCAATGGTTCAGAGCTGCTCAAGGAGGGGTGCGGATGGCATTAGGAAGCATTTTGCTGAGAGAGTGGTCACACACTGGAACAGGCTTCCTGCTGAGGTTGCCAAGACCAAAAGCCTGTCAGTGTTTAAGAGGTATTTGGACTGTGCCCTTAATAACCTGCTTTAAAACCTTGGTCAGCACTGACGTGGTCAGGCAGATGGACTGGACGGTTGCTGTAGGTCCCTCCAACTGAAATAGCCTGTTCTACTCTGTTTTAGTCGTACCATAATTTTAAGACATATAATTGCTGATGGTTTTAACTGCAGCTAGCTGCAGATAATGAACCACAAAGTTACCTTGGTTAGATGTTTCTACCAAGACTATTTTTTAACCTAGAAAGATATTTAATGAGCTGCAGTATGACAGTAGAGCCATGTATCTCGCTCCAGATCCATCCTTCCTCTTTTGATTGTCAGCTCCTGCCCCACAGCACTTGTATAAAACATAGAAGTGATATCAGAAAAATCTTAACTTAATAGGGCAAAGCCATGCCATGGACAAGGAGGAACAACTAGTTTCATAAAGAGATGTCTGGATGTTGTAGCAAAACTGACATTGGCTATAAAAAGCTAATACGTTTTTCCGTATTAGGGAGAATTTCTCCCTAGCACAACACAGGGCAGACTGGAAATCCCTGAGGTGTGAAAGGCAGAAACCACAGAATGAGATAAAGTCTCATATATAATCTCACTTTAAGTAGCTTCCTTTTCTTTTTGTCTCCCTTTACTTCACCAATAACATGAGATGTTTCCAGCTACGATGTTTACTTTTATGGATGCAGAATTCAGAGCACTCTGTAGATCACAAAGAACTTTTCTTTGTTTGTCTTACTGTAATTTGTCTGAAGAATAATTTTAGGTGTTTAATAGTGGGGTATTCCTCAGAGAATGGCCTAGTGATTATATAAATACGAACACTTGCAAGTCCTTCTTTCTGAAATTCAGCAAGCATTTTCCAGCAGAAGCTGTGCTTGCCCAGTGGGGAGCTTGTGTCACAGATGTCCTTGAGGTAGAACACCCATCCTTGGGATCGCCAAGATCTCCATCCCTTCTGAAAAAAAATATTTCCCCAAAGGCTGTTTGCATAACCCATGCTTCAGTAAATTGAGTTTTAAGTTGAGCTGTGCCATATCACTAGAAAACAATATGGCAGTCATCAATGTTCAGTTAAAAAGCACCATGGACATGAAACTTCAAAATTTTGTTGGAAAAGAACATAAGTAAGATTGTCACATGTAGACTGAACAGCACATATTAGAAAAAAAAATTAGTTTACTATTTAGAGCTTCCTCTAGTCTGTAGCCTTCTCCTTTTGTTTCAGATTTTGCTGACTGATATCTTTTGCTATAAAGTACTTTCTTTTGTATATTGCTTCGGAACATGTGCTCAGTCCTAAACTAATTTTCAAATTCCATTGAAGACTCTTAGCAGCAAGTGCTGGTGAAACCATTTTTTAAAATTCATTTTACTGATTTTTAGAGGAAAACTGTATCTATACTGGTGGTATGAATGTTCATTAACTAGCTGGAATGAATTAAACTACTGTGAAAGACTGCTAAATTAAATGCATTCAACTTAAAGGAAGCATTACTCACAGGCTCCAAGCATCTGCCTCAAATGAAATAGGCATCAAACACTGGAAGCAGCAGAGCCTTGTTTCACTGAGAAAAGAAATTATCTTAAGCCTTTACACTCAAGAAGTTAAATCAATGTACTGGACTGGCTACAGTTAAATAATTGACAGCCTATAGGACAAACAAATGAGATAATGCTGAACAAATAAGGACAGCCTAATAAATTACTGAAATGTATGCAGCAGTGCGGAGGGGTTATTTTCATGGATTTGGAAAGGGCAGATTTATTTAGGGCAGTGAATGACAAAGATCTATGAAAACTGTGAAGCAACAACAAAATGTAGCGCATGTATTTTCCTAATTTTTAGAAAAAATATTGCTTTATTCTATTAAGAATTAATAAGAAATTGGGAAAATACTTGCCTCTTTAAGAAATGTACTGAGATGTAACATGCGTATAAACAGAAATAAAGTAAAAAATGCAGAAATGCTACAAATATTAAATACCAAAATACTGCACAGTGCAATCCTACATCTTTTCTCAAATATTAAAAAAAAAAGTGCATAAGGAAAATACAGAGAAAAATCTCCAATTAGGAGGATCTTTTCACTGGCAAACTGAAGACCTGTCTTCTTTCTGGGCACAGACCTGTCACTGCAGTATGTTCTGGGGAGTGTTGTATCACAGATTCTTAATCAAAGATGCTCATTGTGCATCTAGATTTTTCCTAGTCCCCTAGCTTTATGATACAACATCACTTTTTCACTTTTTTCTCTTTAAATATTTTCTGAAAATAGAAAAAAATTACACATATTAGACAGCATCAGTTTTTGTTCTAGCCACCAAGAAATTTTGGCATACTAATAAAGGGTTGGGTAGGTGTTCCGTAAAGGACTCAGTCCAAAATCAGCTTTCTTTTCCCTTAAAACTTTCTAAAGGGACATATTGTTTGCCACAACTTCATCAGGTGTAGTTCCATATTTTCAGACATAATAAACAAAAATTTTTTGTAGAATTGTATGCTTAAGGAGGCAAAAAAAGGTCAAAGACAGAAGTCAAGATTTCAGAAGGGCTTGGAGGAGAGAGGGAAAAACCCACAGTTTTGTCTTTTCCTCTTATTCTAGCAGAATTTTAAATTCCAACAAAAGAAGTTCTGTATTTTGGTCCTTTCCTCCCCTCCCATTTTTTTTCCTCTCCACAACACACATGAAATATAAAGATGCTCATTATGCACTGCATTTGTCTATTTAATCTTTGAAGCGTGATGAGCTATGGAGAAGAAAGTCATATTTATCTTTCTCTATAAATTTCAGAAGTTTATTTCTTGGATTCATTATCTATTACATAGAGGCTGAATGAACATGGGAATGCTTTCAAAGAGAAAATAAGGTCTTTTGCCAACTAATTGAGGGTAGAATAATGTTTTTTATGTTTAATCTTTGAGTTTCATATTTCATTGGTGGGAGTGTTTTAAAGGAAGAGCACATACTTATTTTATGAAAAGATTAAGAAAGTTCTCCTAAAACCTTTAAAATACTACCAGGATGGCTGAAAAATTTGGCTAATTTTTCTTTTTCTGTTTCCTCTTTTTGGGAGTTGGAGCGAGGGGGAAGCATTTTTCCTATGTCACATACTTAAATAGCTGTCAAATTCACTACCTCTGGTAATTTACAGAACACCATATAATACTTCAATCAGAATATTAAACCTTCCCAAAAGGTATTTTATACTTTTTCCTTTCTACTTGTAAATGGATGCATTTTGGTGAAAGGTCTTTATGCAAGTTAAGTGTTCAGTCATCTGTTAAAGCTGGTAGTGCCTGCAGTCTGTATACTGACTGAGTTCTGCTTTTGTTACTCAACATTTGGGGATGTAGATTTATGGCTGAGTTATCAAAGAATGTTCAAACATTATTTTTTAAAAAAAATTTCTGCTATTTCTAGCTGAAAACATTTAGCATCATGTAAATCATAGTGTAAAGACTTCTGTATACAGATAATATTATCTGATTCTTAACAGACCCGGTTATGCAGTTAGCAAACAGTATGATGCAGTGGAGGAAGTAATATGGAAAGTGCCATTTCTTCTTTCCCAAATCTTCAGTTCTTGTATTCTTTCCTATCTCATCTAGAATCTTTGCAATGAGCAGAACTCAAGTAACATAAGGAGCTGTGAACATGTTTCCTTTCCTATGACAACACTCTGGAAAGGAGAAGTGTTATAGTTATTGGTGAATCAGAACAGCAAAATCACGTTGTCTGCAAATCGTGAGGAAGGAGATGCCTGGTTTGGGACTTCCTTGGGATTTCAGTTCCATGGTTATTTTCATTCATTTCCTTCTGCTGTTTTGGCCAGAATCACACCCTTCCCTAAGCTTTCTGCAGTTACAGCTAAGGCGCATTCAAGACTAAGAAAGAATCAATAATCAAATGGGCTCAGATGTTCTCACGCAATTGAATAATTCAGACTCCCTTTGTTTTCACGAAAAGCTCTGGAAACATATGCTGTCCATTTTCCAACTGTTACTAACATTCTGCAGAGAAATGGTAAAACCATGGGAAGCTCTCATAGATGACACTGACTCCCATAGACACAGTTTGTGTGCTGTATGGCCAGCTGCAAAAGCGACGAGTGTTTAAGCTGACTACCTACCCCAAAGGAGAGCTGTGAAGTGAGGGTGAATACAAGTGGAAAGCAGTGCAGGCTGATGAAAAGTGTGCAGCCTTCAGCTCTGAATAAATCTGCCATACACCTGTAAGGTCCTACTGATGTGCAGCTTGTGTGGGTTACAAACTCCCAGCTGCTCGTTGCTTCTCTCCCAACCCTGGCAGCTCTGGGATCCCTGGGAAGCAGCCCAAGGCACTCCCAGCTCTGGTCAGCCTCCAGCAATCTCCTCAGCCAGGCGCCTCTTGTTAAAGATGCACAGATCAAGTGCCAGCAAATAAAATGATGCTGTTGTCATGGCCCAAAACTTACATCTCCCACAGGAGAGGAATTTTGCTTGTGAAATGTGCAACAGCAGCTGATAAAGTGTGTACAAGATCATTACTGACTGCATTTTTCTATTATATGTTTCAAATACTGAAACAATTGCTCTGAGAGAAATATATCTTGCTTTTGTTCCTCTTATTCTGAGACATAGTAAAATATTTCCATATTTTCAACTGCCTTTTCTTATGTTTTGCTGTCTTTCCAATGCCGGTGTCCCTTCATTCATGCAAAAGCAGCCTGCATTTGGCATTAATCTTTTCACAGTCTGGCTTTCACTCTGAAATGTTCAGGTCTCTGTGGAAAATGTACAGAAAAAGTTTGCAGTAAGTTGTCAATGTCTCCCTCCAGCTTTATTTTTCCAGAGGACTTCTAAATCACTTTGCTATCTAATCCTTCACTAATTTTGCCTCAGTGGCCATTTGCTGGGACTGTTTAGAATAACTATAGGCAGATAAATTTTGTACCTTATAATATGACTCTGGATCCTCTAAAAAATGCTCTGAATGTTTATCCTGCCATTTTGGCTTAGATTGCTTTGAGTCATGTTCTGCCAGTGCCAGTCATCCTAGCCATCTCTGTTTGCCAGTCTGGCATTTCAGACCATTAATAAAAACATTTGAAAGCATACCTATGTATGAAGCATTACTGGCATGGATACAAATAAACCAGTGCTAGTAATATTATCACTTTAAAGTATAAGAACATTGGAGCTGCAATGTATCAATAATAAAAGTCATAGCAATTTTATTACAGTTGAAAAAAATAGCACAGATCACATTCATTTACTCTGCAAGCAATTAAACCGTGATGCATGAACTAATGCTTATGGCAATAGTATTGCTTATAATATTTCCTGGGTTTTCTGCAACAATAATCCAATATCGCTTATTGTTTGATTCCAAGTTTTATATCAGTAAACAGACTGTTAACTGATGCAACCATGAAGGATATGTATTTTAACTCTTCTCTTCTGTAAATGTTATCATATTTAAAATGTTCTACTCAATGTCACAGCAATATTTTTGTCCAAGGCTATGGCAGACACTAATTGCCCATAACCTGTAAAACAGGTTTATACAAATCATCTCTTCCACCCAAGGTGTTGTGATACGTAATTTCAGAACATTCAGAATGCCAAGCATTGTATCTTTGCTTTTTTTGCACTTCTTTCCTGCGAATTACAAGTATCAAGATAAGCTTTGTCTTTCTCCAGAAAAACGTATGGCTTCAGGTCACTCCCATGTAATTATTACAGTATTTAAATAATGTAGTGAACTAATCTGGAATTCTGTGATTCCCTCAGCAGCCTATCTCAATGTTTTAAATAGAGGTTGCCCATACAATAGTGTACTCAAAGCCCTCATTTTGGTGTTGGGTTTTTTGGGGGTTTTTGGGGTTTTTTTGTTTACTTCTATCTCCACATACTTAAAGGCCCAGAAGTTCTGGGTTCTAGATGTTTTCATGAGCAGGTCTTATTCAAAACCTGTCACAGAAACACAGAATCACAGAATGGGTAAGACTGAAAGGGACCACCAGTGGACTCGTCTGGTCCAACCTCTCTGCTCAAGCAGGGTCATCCTAGAGCACACGGCACATGATTGCATCCAGAGAGTTCTGAAATAGCTCCACAACCAAGTTTGTTTAAAACCTGTGCTTATACTGGTATTTGAGATTTGAGGGAAATAACAGTGAAAACTCCAGAATTTGGATAAATGTTCTTAGGTGCCATAAAATAAAGCTGTTCTTACCATGCTAAAGATGAAGGGCTGCTTGTGAGGTGCTTTGCTTTCCATCATGGGCGGTTATTATGGTTTTAATACAGTACCCTGCCCTAAATTGCTGCGTTGTTTCTCCTCATACACCATGTGCTGCAGTCCTCTGAGCCTCCTGATAACCCTCCACTGGACTTGCACCAGGACAGAGGTGTATTTCTTACGCTGGGAAGCCCACAGACAGGCACACCAGTCCATCTGTGAAACCCTAGTCCTAGGCAGAGGGGAATTCTAAACATCCTTTGACTTGCTGGCTACGCTCTCGCTACCACAGCAGTTGGCCATTCCCTGCAGAGGCAGACAGCTCACCCATGTTTACTTAAAGTCTTTGTTGTACACCAGGACTCCCCACCCCCTTTCTGCAAACATTCTTTCCATCCAGCTGGTGCCCAGCCTGTGTTGCTGTAGAGTGATTCCGTCCTGTGTGTGAGATTTCTGGAGCAGCACATTGATATACAAAAATCCTAGGAAAACAGTCAGAAGGCTTCACCATTTACTTGATCAAACATTTCAAGGGACAAGCAGCTGACAGATACTCATCACAGAAGAGAACAGAAGCAGCCCAATACCTTTAAAGACAGCTGCTGGGTAGGTGAATCAGCAAAGAGCAAGATGTCAGTTTCCTGAAGCCTAACATATCTGTTCTGAACTGAAAACAAATTCTGAAGCCACTTGTAGTGCTGACTTATGTCTCTTGTTTTGCTGTGTTTCATTTTTAATTGTTGAAATGACTGGCTAATTTACATGAAGAAGGACTCTACACAACAATACCGGTTGTTTTGCCATTGGTTGGTGAGACAACTCCAGAAACATTTTAATTGTTGCTGATAATGGACTAGCATGAAGCTTTATGTTGAGTTACAGATTAGTTTACTAAAACAGAACAGATAAGATAAGGGTTATCCATCTTCCAAATCAATCCCTTTCTTCTTCCACTGTTTTAAAGAAATTTGTGCTGAATTATTAATTTTATCAAGAAAACTTTGATAGTGCAATCAAGCATACAGGGATGTAACTCTAGCTATGGCGACTCTAACAGACTTATAACACCCAGCTATAGATTAATCAAACTCAAAACATACGGGCTGGGATCTACAAGAGATGAATGGCTTAAGCATAAAACATTGCAAAATGTAAATTCAATTTCCATAGAAAAAGCCAAACTACAACTACCACAGGGGTCAGTACAAACACAACAAAAGAGCATGAAGAATAGGAGAAAAATAGAAGAAAAAACAGTATTATCACAAAGATCTGCCTATCTCTGTTTCAGGGTCTGGTTTCCATTGGTGTTTTCTTGATTAAATATTCATAATCTACCCTTTTTTCCAATTAAATAATAATCATGTCAGTCATAAGTTGAAAGGTCATTTATCTAAAGAACCTCACTCCTGATTCACTTCTTTCATCTCATGTCTTTTATTTGACACAGCTCTTCTTTCCCTGACAGCAAGTATTGAAAGCCAAAATTGACTGAAATGTCAACTTTTCAAGCTATTCAAGAAAATACAGAAAATATACTATAGAAGGGAGAGTGTTTTATGACTTAAAGAAGCTTGGGAAAATGCATTTCCACATCTGACACGCATTTAAACTTAACAACAAACTAATCCTGATTCCTAAAGGAAACAAAATTATGTCTTTTTCTATTATTTGTAGAGATTTTCTACAATTTTTATAATTTTAGTGTATTTGATGGCAAAATCCTTACCTTGTAGAAATCTAATTTCCTTTTCCCTTTCTCTTTCTCTTTCCTTTTTTTCCCCCTCTGAATTTCAAAAGAGGTGCATTTTTCCCAGTCCCTCAGACAGATACTTGAGGATAGTCTTTATGAGCAGGCCATAAAACACTTACATCCCCTCTTGAAGCAGTTCAGGTGTGGAGCAGCTCATGTCTGGATGATACACAGTCCTCCACAGGATTGCCTCTGCCTGATTTAGTAGCCCAGCCCAGAGCTACACCAAAACAGGGTGCTTTTTAATAGCCTGCGGGGCAAGCTCAGGACTGCTTGATTCTTGCAAAGATACTTCCTAGTCTGCCAGTGGGACCACAGTGGGATGCTGCTGATGCTTTTGCAGGGAAGATGTGGGTTCTTGGTCAGGAGCAGGAATCAGTGCTGGAAACAGAACCTGGTGCCCACAGAAGTTCCTGCTCTTTATTAGTTATTTAAAAATGCCTTAAAAATAAAACAAACCACCTCCAGACTCAGAGGTGTTCCTTTGCAAAGCAAGTAAATGGCATTCCTGCAAGAGGTAATTTTTCAGAAATTTACGATTGCTATCAATACCATTGAGGGAAGCAGAGGTGCTGTATTTAAAAGCCTCAGGCCTTTCTTCGTTATCTGATTGTTTCCGGAGCAGAAATAATTTCTCTGTCATCTCTGGAAAATAAAACTTTAAAAAAAAAATCCAAGTAAGCTACTCCTTAAAATTTATTTCCTCTGTATCAGCCATCAGCCTGTTCTCTTGCATGTCAGACCCATGCCAATGAGCAATCTGATCTCGTACAGTATCGTTAAGACAGATTTTGAAGTAACTTGAGAAAAAGGGACAGGCAATGTATCATTTCCTTTGCAAATGTATGAGATGTGGAAGTGGAAATGCCAAAGCATTTTGACATTAACTCTTGATTCTAACTGGCTTTCATGACTCATTCAGTCAGTGAGTGAGCAATGAGATTTTAACAGAAGAGGAAACCATGAACAGCTTATTTAAATTAGCATATGTTTACTCAAGAAACTGTTTCCTGTTCTGATTGCAGGTAGGGGTATGCTAACTTTGCCTTGCTGTGAATAAGCTTAGAAGTGAAGAAACTGAAAACGTGGCTGAAGCATTATGAGTATCACATACACATGCTTGGTAATCCACATTTAGAGTTCTGCCAGGGAGTGCCACATCTGTGTGCCGCGTGGCACTAAGTTACGCACGCTGCTAAGGTTAAACCCTGCCTTCTGTGAGCAAAGCAGCTTTCACTACCCCAGTGAAACTCTTGGCAAACAGTCTTCTAGACATTGTTCTACTACCTCTTAGATGACAGAGCAGCAATGAGAAAGAGTCCGATGAAAAATGAGCTTCCTTGTGCTTCCCTCCAACAGATTCTGAGTTATGCTCAGAATCTCAGATAGATGTGATAAACCCAGACATGATAAACATAGGTTTAATTTATTACCTTTATTTATTTAATTTATAACTCAGGTGTTTTGACCTTGGCTGGCTTCCAGACCCCACACAGTCACTCTCTCACTCTACCTCTTGAGCAGCACACAAGAGAAAATAAGATGGAAAAGCTCTGAGTTGAGAGAAAGACCAACTGCTGTCACTGGTGGAACTGACTAGATTTGGGACAAAAATAAATGTACTTTATTGCCAATTAAAAAGAGAGCAGGATGGTGAGAAGCAAAGACAAAAACACCTTCCCCCAACCCTTTGCCTTCTTCCCAGGGTCAGCTTCATCCCTTCGCTCACAACTCCTCTACTTTCTCCTCTCCAAGGAGGTGCAGGGGATGAGGAATGGGGGGGCTATGGTCAGCCCATAACAGCTCCTCTTTGCTGCTCCTTTCTCCTCACACATTTCCATGCTCCAGGATGAACTCTCCACTGGGTGCAGGGAAATCCACAGCCTTTCACAGAATTCAAGTTTGAACTTGAAATAGTGTATCAGCTGACGCTTGCTCTCAAGGCAAACACTTCATAAAGTGAGCAATGCAGTTACGAGGGTAAGGCAATCAAGGATGCCTAATGAGGGTCAGTTCCTTACAGAAGGTGGCTCCCTGTCCCAGCACGTTGGCAGTGTGGCTGCCGGCAGCCGCACGCACCGCGGTGCCAGTGACGCGCATCGCCTGGCCTGGAGTCAGGGCTGAGCCGGGCTGAGCCGGGCACGCTGCTCCCACACTGGCATTCAGAGTCTGAACCAACACATAAGCCTGGGCTTTCTGAAACCTGCTTTCCTCCCCACGTCTCTGTTTAGTGGCTTCTAAAATGCACAGTTTCCTGCCTAGTCTTTCTCTGAGGACTAGGATGCAGCATTTGGATGAGGCAGCTGTACTGAACTGACTCATGCTCTGTTTATACTCAATTTTCAGGTATTAAACTGATGCTCTCAAACATGGTAGAATTGCTGTGCCGTGCCCCACTGGGTTTCAAGATTGAGGCTTTCACACATGTTTTCTCAGCATTTGGCTGTTTAAGGCTTCTTTTCTCTCTTCCCCATATTTTTCATCATCACAAGTTCTTTTACTTGCAACTTTTTATTACTTAGAGTTTTTCCTACTGTTGTTTACTCAATGGAGATTCATGCAGCTCTTATAAAAATGTCTCCTTGCCACAGTATCTAGTAAGGTTTTCATACTTCTCTGCTTGTGAGGTGCTTTTATTGTCCATTTCTTTTCAACCAGAATGACTAAGGTGACATCACTACACAGCATGGAGCTGGCAGACAATCTGGCTGATGGAATCTCCAGCTGCAAACATACCCAGTGGAACTGGACTACAGAATTCATATCAGGTTGAAGTTTCTTAATTAAGCAGCTTGTGGGTACTACCTGAGAATAGGTGTTATCTTTCTTTTTGTCTTTATGGAAAGGAGTACAGGCCTCTGAGCTATAACACCACGTTCAGGTTACCTGTTCCTTACATGTTCAGGTAGGCAGTCTCCACTTGTGAATGGGAAGTATAGCTAATCGAGCTCTTACGCTTTGAATACACATAAACCAATGTATTTAAACCATTCTGAGCTGGACACTCTGTTAGTGCAAAGCAGTAATGCTGGTTTTTTTGTCAATAATCATCTCCTAAGCATGTTCTAACATCATGATAAGGACCATTATTTTGAGTTCTCCTCAGTTTTCTGGAGGGCTAAGTGATATATTTTCATATAACTTGTCACTGCAACTTGAAATTCTCCTTTTAGAGACTGTGCTCTTTTCTAGAAATGGTGTAAAGGCAAAGGGCAGAATACAGAAGCCCTATTATAATCATTTAGGTTATAGATTATAAAACATTTTAATGAGAAAACCTGACTTCATAGGGCTACAGAGTGCAAATAGAGAAAATTTACAGGAAAAAATAGGAAAGTTGTGTGTACCATCTTGTTGATGTCATGTTGCAAGAACTGGTTTAAACATTCTAAAAAGCTCATTTAAATTAACCAAAACTGCTCTTTTGCTTTCTTCCTCTTCTATGCCTCTCTCCATACATTATATTTGTCACAGTGGCCTGAACAGCTCTATTTTTATAGCTCCCCCCCCCCGCAAAATACTTTTCTGGCAACTGGTCTCTAATTATCTCTTCAAATGAGCTTCCCTCAACCTTATAAATGCCCATGTCATCTCCCACAGGGATGGACGGCTCAGGTGAAAAAGAAGGAACCTGGGAGTTCACATTCCACTCCACTCAAAGAACAGAAAACAGAGCAGTGATGACACAGCTGGTGGTTCTCATTCTCACCTCTCTACAAGCACTCTCTCTTCTGTTTCCTGTGCGGGCAGGGACAGTTGAAAGAATCAAGTGACAAATATGCTGGACCAGCTCAGCTTTCATTCTGTGTCCAGTCTACCCAGCGAAGTACTGCAACTCCAGGGAAGGGCCCAAGAGCAAGTGCTACCTCTCAGTACAAAATCTATGCTGATATCCTTTTCCAGACCTCAGATACTCCAAATAGCAGGCACCCTGGATAGATTTAAGGTCTTTTATGGGAAACTTTGTAAATGTCTTCAGATATATATAATTGACTCTAAAATATGAATCATTTTCCAAAACTGAAGTGTTGAAAATTTCCATCTTAAAACCTATATAAACCCCCCAATTTGGTAGATAAGACTTTAGAAAAGAGTCCTCTGCATTCAGTCCCCAGGTACTGCAGAACTGAAAGAACCTGGGCAGAATTCTTTATGGGAAATGACACTTCCTATTTTCCCCCCCCAGAGATTGAAAACAGTGAGTCCTTGTTTCACAGGCAAACCCTGACAGCACAGATGACTCCTTAGTGTCAACCGGGGGTGCTAAGAACATTAGAACAATAGTATCGGGTCAGAGCAGACATCCGTCTAGCCCAGCATCCTGTCTGGCGGTGCCTCAGCGGATGCCTAGGAAAGTGTATGAGAACAGAAGCTTATAATGATGCTTCAAACATCTGGTGATTTGTAGCTCGGAGATTTTTATCATTGAAGAAAGTGTCTTGGAAGTAAGTAAGTGAGTGTTGGTAGTGTTTTTTCCAGCTCTTTTTTTCATACTTTGTTTTCTTTTGAATAAGCTTGCAGACTCCACAGCCTATTGTCAAGTATTTCCACAACCCGGTGACACGATGTGTCATGAACCATGTCCTTCTATGTCTTTGAAATCCATCAATACTACATTTATTTGAAGGTCTCTAGGTCATTCATTACTTAAAGTCTTCTTTCATATCAGTCATTTCCTTTCCAGGATAAAGGATCCTTTCCAGGATTTTCAGTTGTTCCTTGTATAGAAACTACTCCACACCTTTGATCACCTGTATAATCTCTTACTGTTTCTACTTTATTATTTTGAGATGAGGAGCAGAATTGATCTCACAGAATCTCATGGATCATCCAAGTGTCACAGGATAAGCTGAGGTGGAAGAGATCCACAAGCATCATTGAATCTAACTCCCAGCCCTGCACAGCACCATCCCCAAAAGTCACACCATGCAACCAAGTGTATTTTCCCAACAATATTTGAACTCTGTCAGGCTGGTGCCGTGACCCTGGGGAGCGTGTTCCAGTGCCCAACCACCTCTGGGTGAAGAGCCTTTCTCAAATGTCCAACCCAAACCTCTCCTGACACAAATTCAGACCATTCGTTTGGGTCCTATTACTGATCACCAGACAGAAGAGATCAGTGCCTGCCCCTCCTCTTCCCCTCATGAGGAAGCTGTAGGCTGCATTTCACTGACTTGCATCTTCCAACACCAAGAAACGCAGACTAATACACAAATGTATTAATCCCAAAGTAAACAGACAAACCTCGTTTTGAGGAGCATCAAGAGTGGGGCTGTTCCGCAGGGGAAGGCAAGCTGTGAGCTGAGGGTGGCAGGCAGCAAGGCAGCCAGATGTAGTCCCCTCACTTACAGGAGGGTGTCCCACCCCAGCCGAAACTGAAAAGCACGTGCAAACGCAGTGACAAGGGTCAGCTGACAGACCTGTGACTGCAACACAAGGCTGTAGCAATCAGGCAGGGCCAAGTCAAGCCAGGAAGTCATGTTACCAAGGCAGGAATAGCAAGGTACATAGGTGCAGCTGTGACGTAGCTCGGAGCCTGAGCTTAACTGCAGCTCCCAAACTAATGGATGGAGACCCCAGAAAATCTTCTTAGAGCTCCTTCTCGTGTGCCCCTTGCACTGCACTGGGATCTGGGGTGCCACAGCAGCACTGTGCCGGAGCCAATCATCAGCTCCTGCAGCTGAAACCCAACCAGGGCAGAAGAGGCAGCAGAATTTCTGTGTCTGGTGCAGCATATGGACGGCCACTACATAGAAATGATAAGCTGGAACAGAAAAATAGCTTCTTTCAGGTGGAGAAGTGGAGAACATCTCATGTAGCTGTTGTCAGCATGTTACACTTCTTTTAAATGCCAGATGCAGTTTTATCATTTTATCTCAACAAATGTAGTAATTGCTGTTTGTCAGTTTTGTTTTCTTTTAAAAAATATTTGAAGTGTTCTGTATGTTCTCCGAATGAAGTGAAAAAATTTGACTACATTTATTTCATGGTTTTCCTTGTTGATCTGTTTTGAATTTTCTTTCTTCTCTGTTGCTTCCCAAATCAAAATATACATCCACTCCAGGCTGTGATTTACATTACTCTGGTTTAAACATATCCAGGAAAACATAATATAATACCTGGAACAGCAGAATGTAACTGACCATGTATGAATGTAACAGCTTCAAAACTGGTTAAACCTGTTAGAATTAGATCATGGGGAGAGCATCTAATATTTCTTAAAAATAAACAAGTGAAGCAATGTGAATAATCTTTTCAGATATTTAGATCATTATTCCCTTAAAGTGAGTGGTAAAATCCTGTTATTTTCATTAACAGTTAGAATTTAACCCAGAAGAATACCACAGTTAGACAAGCCAAGCGTGACAGCAGTTCTGAACGCCCTTGTCAGGTTCTGCATGTTGTTTGGGGTGACCAAGACGTTGGACGTCTCTGCTTCTGCATGGATATATATATACTCACAGACTTTGTGAACTCAGTTTAGATCTTTTACTTTGATCTATCAGATCATCTTAAAAAGGAAACTAGGCTTGCCTCCAAATCATATATGATGCAATAGTGCTGCCGCAGGTCAGACCCCACAATTACCTGCACTGCTTTCTGCCTCTTTGGCTGAGCCTGTGAGTCACAGCTAATGTCACTTAGCACATTAGCTGCCAAAACAAGAACTGTTTGAGAAGTTATCCTCAGGTCATGAAAGAGGCTTTGTCATAGAAAAAGCTACAGAAATTATTTTTTTCCATTTCCAATGCTTGTGAGGGGACAGTAGCTGGAATAAATGAAAAAGGTTGCCAAACAATCCTGGACTGAAGGAATGTACAACAATGTGACTTGCCAGCCACACATAGGTCTTCAGGAAATGACTCACCACTGGGAGCAACAAAAATCCCAAGGAATGGCTAGGGTCAGGGAGCACAGCTAGATATGTATTGTTCTCTTTATATAACTTCTTCCTTCATAAGAATTGAATGCATCAAAAATAAAATCAACTGAAAGATTGTGCCATCCCTGTGGTACACAAATAAACCTTTACGTTGATTGAATATGACTGTTACTATCAATTTTCATAGAACATCTTTCACAGAGTGATAAATCTAAATGTTTCTTTGCTGGTGTTGCAAAGTCACTACTTCTATTTATACTACAGATAGAAGATAAAAAATTTCAACAGTCAAGTTTTCCATTTTCTCTTAGTCATCTTTGGACAAATCCTGCTCTGGGAGTGACCTGGAGAAAGTTTGGCTCAAAAATCATGTTTAGCTTGTTCTTTTCTCTCAGTTCAGAGCACCTATGTCCACGGTATTTCCAGAAATGTAAGATTTTGGATTTTTTTTTTCTCTAAAACACCCTGGAAACTGTATCTTTGTAAAAACAACAAAAAGAAGATCTTTTGTATTTGCCCGATAATATTTTTTTTCAAAGATTTTATATGCAGGCTCATCCTCTGTGAATCTGTGGAAATTCCAATTTAAAGATTGCAAAAAAATCTGCAAAAGCTGATATTCTCGGGCAGTCATATAACCCAGGCATGAGGACAAACACCAGATGTTATAAAGTTGGCAATTAACGCATGAAAACATCTAAAATCCTTCATCTCAGTGATGAAGCAAGGAAGTGTCAATACGCAAATTTGTATGAAAAATTAATTATAATATTTGCATTTTTCAAGCTAACACCACATGGAGCAGAACAACCAAGGGCCAACAATCCTTGTGTATTATTTTCTTTGAAATGCCTCTTTTTTTTTTTCTAGAAAGAGGAAAAACTCTCTCTGAAAACTACCTTGGCTGTTCTGAGTACAAGGTGTGATTTTTCATACGTTAGTAAAACTACATCTGAAGTGTAAACCAATATTTAGAGACCAGGTGTTACCTGGACATTAATCTAAATGAAATTTGTATTTTATTGTGAAATATATATTGTTGACAGTGAAAAAAAAAAAAAAAGAAATCCACAGCAAAATGAAATATTGATATATATTTGTTTTGGAGGCATAAATACACGTATGCTGTAATAAAGAAGCTTATTATGCCAGTGTGTTTACCACTCTCGCTAGTCCATGATGCATTCACTGTGTCAACAGTGTGTATTTGCTCAGGAAACATTAGTTCCTGTCAGCATCTGAGTATTTTACTGGCAGCACAAGTGATGTAGTAAACAGACATGTCTTGGAAAGCTCTGGTCTGCTGAAGTGCCAGTGTCTCCCCTTTCCTAGCCAGTATTCTACTGTGCAAACCAGATGCAACTGAAGCCCTCATTCCTGCTCAGTAAAAGCTCAGCTTATTCTCTCTTCTGCTTTTTATTTCTATTTCTGTCATTGCAAGGCCCTGTTTTAGAAGCTAATCCACTGTGATTTTTACAGTGCAGGAGACGAGAGGTGCTTCTGCACAGCTCTCCCTCCCTCTCTCCCATCATATCCCTCCCAGATCACACTGCTCCTTTGGCTTGAGGAGAACTGCATACTACTTCTGCAAAATTAAACTCTCCATAGCCTTTAATTAAACTTTCAGTGCTTTTGTTAATAGCTGTTCCTATTTGGGTGTAACTTAATGATAATAGCTACCCTGTAAAAATATGCTGCATTCAAGGATGAAATGTCACCATCAAATCTTTTCTCCTTCATTTATTTTTGTCTTTCCTTTACTGGAATGTTTCTTATCAGCTTGCCTTGTCAGAAGAAACAAACTCTTTCTAAAGACTAATTCTCTTCTTGTGAATATTAACGACCTGGCCCTGGAGAGAGGCTCTGCACAGAACCACATCTGTGCTTTGCTTCTCTTAGAGCTGAATGTGAAAAAATACAGTTCAAATCTGATGTATTTTTACTTGAAAAAGAGCAGACATGATAAATATAGGCTCAGTAAGACATGAAAGAAGGCCTGTGAGGGTCTTAAATTCTACATCTGATACATTTAGTCATTATTTCTGAAGCTGTTTTATCTGAGTCCACTTAAATTGAAGTAAATTGGATACGATTTCTTTTGCTATACTGAGAAGCCTTCTCTGAAAATACCCCCATAAAATGTGGCAAATTTTCACTTTTTCTTTCTCTCTAGTTTTCGTACAAATAGCTGTGGTTGTGCTTGTTGTGAATCCAAACAGTCTACCAAGACACTTGAACTTCTAGACAATACAAATATTTGTGCTTCTGAAATTATGGTAATTCTACTGTTTAGCACATCTCTCGGTAACATACAAGTAATTCTCAGGCAGCTATGTTTCACCACCAAGGCTATCAAATTTCAACTGTACAAAAAAAAAATCTATTTTCTTCATTAAAATAAGAAGATACAGATTTTTAAAGCGAGCAATTTAGTAAAAATATATCTTATTTCTATTCCATTTTCAGGAAGAGTTGTGACAATGAAGCAAGTAGCACTTATATTGTGTTTAATAAATTTTATATTGTGTTATGACTAATTATTTTATCAATTATGGAAACGTAATTTCATCTGGAATGGATTGTAGTAAGCAATTGCTCCCAGTGAGGAGAAATACAAAGTGTTTTTTAGGTGGGGACTCTTTCTGACCTACTGAAAAGAAAAAATTTATAAACAGCATTTTAATGAAACCCACGCCTGGGGCCTTAGTAAAAGCAACTTAGTGTTCATCCAGCATATACAGAAAATTGGATTCTGCACTAAGGTGCCTAAATACAGACCAAACAAAAACCTAAGCATGGACTAAAGAGCTGAATGTTTAATCACCATTTTTGGAACAATTTTAGCCATTACTAATACACAAATGTTGTCACTGGTCTTCCAGTTGTCCTACAAAATTCCAATGCATACTGAGCAGTCCATCTCCTTATAAAGAGTTTAAATTGTGTTTGAGGAAAGCAGAGAAAATATATGTAGCAGATGTGATCAGAGCCAGCTCATATTTTCTGATGAAATGTTGTACTGATGCAAAAAGCTGTTTGTACCCAATGTGCTTCATCTTGGTAAATTTTTGAAGTCCTAATTTTCCATCAGAAAGCTCACAGCAAAATACTTCATTTCAGCTTGATTTGATTCTAACCAGAATGGTTTCTCTGCTGCCTTGTGAATCCTGTACTTCTACCTTTTGGTCTTCTCTTGGGATTAGGCTACAGCATTTTTAGAGCATCACAGGACTGGTGGGATTCTTGATGCATAGTGAGCACTGCTGTCTGACAGCAATGTCCAACACGTCGGGAATCTCTATTTTCATCCAGTAATCCTCTTCCTCCTCAAGGGTAGCATTCCACCAGGGAAGATACAGATGAATATTAAATTTAAATGAACACTAACATTAAAATAGCTTGAAATTAAGCACTTCAGATCATTTTATCAAGCCAGGAGGAAGTAGTTCAATTTGAAGGATTTTTAAAAAGCTTAGGAGTGAAACTGCTGACATTTCTTGCCTTAAACTTTTCAGAAATTTCCATCAAGTTCTTTGGATTCCTCCACAGAAATTTGTTGTATTTATAGAAGGAGAATCTGATCTGAAAGATTGTCTTCTAAACCATTTTTCTTCCTAGAGCACTTTGCTGTAGAGAGCAGTACATGTCATCCTTTCAAGAATACAGAAATATCTGAGCAGTGGAGGTGAAGGCAGAGCTGGCCATCTCCTGTGAATAACACTCTCATCCAATCCACCTCTGAAGCATCAGATCTTGTGAGGAGAAAGTGTGAGAAAACTCTTGGCAAATGCTGGGAAAGCAGATATAAATACCTGTGGGGGTTTTTAACCCTTTTAACCCTTAACTGCAGAAGGTGAGGACCACAGAAAATTATTTGCACAGAATCTGCAAAACTGAGAAAATTCAATTATTGCCTGCATTAACAGAAATCTTCCAATAGGACTGAATTCTTTTCTTGCTTGAGGAATTTGGTTAGACCTTCCAAATGAAAAGCATTTCCTCTCCATAAAAAGTATTACAAATCCATAAAGTATTTGATTTTTGTTGGCTTCTTCCCCTGATCTCAGGCAAATCTTACCATTTCTGAAGAACTGCTTGAGGATTTTTATTTGTTTGTTTTTTTTAAATTATGTTTTTACATTTTACACCTGATCTGTAGGGCTGAGCCATCCCATCTGGACATAACGCCTACAGATAAATCATGTCTAAATTGGCACAACGGAAAACGTAATGGAATATTATGTAATATAGCCACTTATTCTGCCGGAAAAGCAGATTTAGACAGGAGCTTCCTAAAGTGAGTGAAGTAATAGATTGATCCAAAATCAGAATACGACAAGCCAATTGAGAGCTGAAAAACAGTATGAGACCTTAACTCACTTGCTAACTTTTTCCCTGTATGACCCAAATGCCAAGACAAAAACCAATTACTGCACAATAATTCATAATGAGCAACAATGGCTACATTAAGTATTTAAAGTTCTAGGAAATATATTTCTATAAGAACGTTTCTAGCCAGTTTGAGAGAGAAATCAGAAATCAAGACTGTATTATTTTAGTAAGTGCCCACTTGCAGCAGTACTGACTATGGTCTCACTTTGTTCAAATATCAGTGACTGGTTTAAATTGCAAGTCTGAAAATCTGCCTGATCATTAACAGTGTCTCTAGTGTATAAATAAAAAATAATCTTATTTTCCCCTTTCTAATAAAGTCATTGCTGCTGTGGGAGGGGAGGATAAAAGAGGGGAGTTGTTGAAGTTCATTGCATTACCTTTCCAAAATGCACAGAAACTTCTATGTTAGCTTATCCGAAAGACAAATACATATAAACAAAACATTACTGTTACTTTAAAGGTAGTATATCTGTAGATTCACCATTATTTCAGGTCTCTGGAATAATTCTCTTGAAGTCCTTCCAGCACTGCATAGGGATCTTGGTGGAGGGAAGCTTCTGGCTGGCTAGCCCCTGCAGCAGTGGAGGGATCCTGGAGGGGTTTGCCCTGGTTAGAGCTCTTTCTATGCCAGAGATTTAGGGCTAAAGACACACAGTGTCAATGCCATTCAATACTACTTGCCACCTTATTACAACCAAAAATTCAAAGGCTGGACTTAAACTTGCAAACTGTGCAAGTTAGGAAGACTCTTGATGGAGCTAAGTGAGTGCAAAGAATTGTCTGTCAAGTTTTTGACTCTGGTTTTGAGCCCTCAAGGATGGAAAAAAAAAAGAAAAAAAAAATGTGTAATATATCACACTATGATCCTGATTTATCCAGAAACAAAAACTGGCACAAAATAGGGAAATTTGTGTCCTGGTTTCAAAATGAAAAATGACTACTCTTTTTCTGAAGCAAAATAAAACCTAACATTCAGGTACGTTTTATAAATATTCAGGAAAAGGGCCAAAAACTTTGATCTGGCACTTCATGCATTTTTCTCTGTGCAGCAAGAGAAGCAACCTCTTATGACTGTATAGAGGAACCAGTGCCAACAAGACTCCCAATCTCTTTGCTTTTTGCAGCGCAAGAACTGGCAGCAATGCCCTGCTCCTGCTGTGATGTTCAAGTGACAGACACGTCCTGCCATACATCTTAACTCATGTGCTGGGCTGCAGAATTGCTTTCTAACTGCTGCTTTTCTCAAAATTGATGCTTTTCTTGTGGTTCCCAGCTGTGAAGGGGCAGCAAGGGAAGCAAGAGCAGTCTCTGTGGGAGTGGTTGCAATGTTACATGAGCTGCAAAACTAACACTTCCTCTCACCACCTCCGAGTTCTCCAGAAGCCAAACAAATGCAGCACCCAGTCCCTCTAGGAGATTTTTCCAGTTCCCAGAGCATTCAGTTACTCCAAGTTATCTTCATCCTACAGCTACCAAGCAAGCCTCGCAAAGATTCCCTCCCACAGCCAGATACATCCCACACCTGTAGCAGCTCATGCTACCAGCCACCTACTGGTCTACTCCCCATATGTCTGCCCATTTCTCCAAGGAAAGCAGCTGCCAGCTTTCCTGTTCCACACATACGGGCATGCTCTGAATCCTACCCTAATGCTGCACTCACAGGTTGAGTTAATTAAAGGCTAACACTTGGCACATATCAATCTGCAACATGCCTTGATGAGTTTGAGAAAGTGTCCCATGCGGAGCCACACAGAACTTGGTAGATCTGTTCACAACTGAAAACAGATGGTAATAGTGCATTCCAGAGGATCTTAAAGAAAAGCTCCCGACATAGGAACAGGATTTCTGTTGCTACAAATGCTGTAGGCTAGGATTTCAAACAAATTGTTGAAAAGCATCCCCAAGTCTTCAGCTATAAAAAAAAAAACCTTGCCAGATCAGATATCTGAAGTTCTGCTCAGAGCTTTTCCTAGGGCTATTGGGGAGCATTTCTTATCTCTGCTTTCCTTGGCCAGGTTGCCCTGCTGAGAGAACCTTATGTTTTTGCTTCTCCTTACTCTTTGGCTTTTTCTTCAGCTTCCATTAACAGCTTGGATAGAAAGAACCTGAATACTTTCTTACGTTGTGTCTGCTTCCAGCTCTGATGTTTAGAGATACTTTGGGACCTTCAAAACTGGAGCGTGGGCTTGGAAGATGCTCTTTCCAAGTGTTATTTGGAGGTGACTAGACCTCAAACAGGCCACCTCTTGGTGCTGTTGCTGCTGCTTCTGAAGCTACCCCACTACTCTGGCTTGCATATGAATTGGTGCAAGAAAGGAGAAAGTGAATAAGCTGTTAACTGAGAAAGGAGATGGGTTATTCATGGCTCTGACCAATTTTGGAACGGGCTCAAGGTGCTGTCAATCGCTGGTGGTAAATAGCCAAAAAATGAAAAATGAGCCTTTTTTAGTCTGTGTCAGCAGTATCAATCACAGCAGTATCCAAAAATCGTGAAATTGATACAGCACATTTCAGGCTGCTGATGTTCAAGCAGAATGTATTTTAAATGGACATAAAAATCAGGACATATCACCTTTAAGCCTGTTTGCCTACTCACACTTGTTTCACACACTGTACAGAAATGGAGTAGTTTTTTGATCATGTGTGTGGTTTTCCTCAGTTGTTTATTTTCCTGCTTATAAATGCTTGGGTTCATTTTACTGTGATGCTTTCTTCACGTTTACATTTAATTTTCGGGAAGAACAAAGATTTTTTAGGATGTGAGACCTAGATCTGATGTGCTGGAGGGTACTATGGAAAGGCATGGTTGAGGGTATTAACTGGTTTTAACTTTGCTACTGAGCAGTGCCAAATGCACACTTCTTGCCTTCAGTATTTCAGTTCAAAAACCAAGCCAAGCCAAACCAAACAAAAGTAAGTACAGGAAAACCTCAGCATCTCTCAGGCATTTTAAAAATGTCTCTTAAATGGTCTGTATCTGAAAAACAGACAAAAACCAGACAAAGAGCCCTTATAAACGAATGTGGAGCTCCACATAGGAGACATAGACAGAATAGTGATGAGAAGTGTGACTATTTGGGCAGCGAGTTTTTTTCCAAGGTAATCAAGCCTATGCTTTTAAATTCTATGTAAAACCAGCACACTGGTGACAGTCCCGATTTACATTTCTTGGGCTTACTGTTCGGTAAAAGAAACCACTAACAGTGATAATCATGAGCATTTAAGGAAATGTTATTGCTTAATTCTTTGTGCAGGTCTTGAAGAAAAATGGAGAATTCAGTACAGATAAAATGGGGGCTATGCCAATAGAGAGTACATGCTAAAAATCTCCTTTAATAACAGGATTTAAAATATTCCTTTAATAGCTTTTGGAGAAATTTTTACAAATTTTAAGTTGAAATCACTGAATTTCTTTAAAGTTTTTTTTGTCTTTTTCTGCTTAGTAACCCACAGTATCAACAACAGCACTATGTCTATTTTCATGCCTTCCAATTTTAGCCCTGGCATTTAAGGTGAAAACATAATTCAAATATCTAATTAATTTCTTATAGCAACCCTTAAAACTATTCTCTTAATTGAACTTCAAAATAGTTTAGCTGCATTTCCTTCAATGCTTCTCTCTATCCTTCCAATAATCTAGGAATTTTTTTCCTTTAATTCTATGTTATTTCATTAATAATTTCTTTTTATATCTTAGTTTGAGAATTATTTAGGCAAAATCATATGGTCCTTAATGGAAGACCTGATCCTCCAGTATTATTTTTGTGTCTGTTACTTATACAGTGAGCAAGCTTCTTGCTCCTCACAGTACAGATATATTATACTAATATACTAATTTCTAAAGCCTTTAGTACAAACATGTACCAACATACAGTATAAAAATCTGTAATTAGAGTGCTGCCTCTTTTTACTTGCAGCTATATTAATAAGCATAATATTAAATTATTATACTAAAAATTAGGCTCTTACAAGTCCTCTGCTAATAAGGATTTTGAATCCTGTGTGGGAATTTGTATCTAAGTGGATCCAAGTAATTAGCTTCATATTCTAGCTTCAGTTTAGCGTTAAAATCCAGTAAGCTTCAGTGGGAACCTTAGACCTGGGACTGAAATTATTCACAGTGCTTGACAGATTAGTCAGCCATTAATTGTGCATAGACTGTGCCTGTGAAACTAGGTTTTCCTCCTAGGCCAAATTTGGTTCTTTTTACAGTCTGGGAGTTTGATAATACGGATGAAGGTATTAGAGAAAATTCTGAGAACAGCTCTTCATTTATGGCAGGTGTAGAATTAATTTGCTGCCCGTCTTCATTTGAAAGCCCCTCCTGAGCCCAGAAGAACCCAGCAGATCGGCAGTGTTGTTGCACACCTGCAGACTTACGTGGATGCGAGGTGGCGGGTCGTGGGACAAGCAGTGTGCTAGATAGCAACCTGCTCCATTGCTGCAGCCCCTGCAGCAGCCCCCAGCCTGGGGTTCTATCCAGCTCCCTGCTCCACCCAGCTGTGGGACTTAGGACAGCTTGGTGAAGAGGTCGTTTAGCCCACCTGAGTCCTGGAATTTCTTCCATACCATTAACTTCCCTCATGAGCTCCGTTGTTCCTTAGCTCTGGTGAATTCTTGCTCTTCACTTTGCTCTTGCGCTCCATGCTGGGGAGGTTTGGGATGTGCCCATTCCTCTCCTGATCCATCCAGTGTCTGTCCTGCCTCCCCTATGTGTTTGCTTTAGTAGGTGTTTTTTCTTTCTTTTCCTTGCCTCCCTTTAATGTCTTCCCTTCACTCCTGGGGAGGACGCATACTGAGCCAACAGGGCATGCAGCTGAGGCTGTAGCTGAGCTAGAAAGTGTCACAGGCTTCCTGGAAACACAAATTGATCTACAAATGTTTGTGAAGAGTCCTGAACCTCTGGCTGTGCTAAACTTAACAGGTTATTTATCGTGTCCAGTCACACATTTAACAAAGGAACCTTGTCAAATTAACAAGAAAGGGCCTTGTGCTCGTTTGAAAATGTCTAATATGTATATATATATATATAGTATGCATTTGATAGAACTTAGAACATGTATAACAATAGTAATATTTCTACAGCCTGTTTGTTCAAATTATTTTAAAAGGCTTTTGCAATCAGTAGTTATGGCTTAGAAGTTTCTCGTGGGTAATTCAATTCATGGCTTCATGAAGGCCTCAGACTTCAATTCATGGCTGAGGAACTCTAAAGCACTTAGAAGAAAACATTCTTTTTTTATTCACCTAATTCAAACATTGATTAAAATAGTATTTTCCTTTACATGAACTGCACAAAGGCATGTGTACCACAACACTGCAGGAACTAAGGGCAGTATTTTGTATCTGAGATGACAAGTTTTAGACATAACTTAATATTTGGATGACAAACATAAAGAAGTCTAGTAAAATGCTAGATAGTTGTACACATATTATTACATATGTAAACAATTAATTGCGTATAGTTTTTTATTAGACTATGTCATTGCAGTGTGGTGTGTGGCAAAGAATGAAATAATTCAAAAAGATTTGAACTGCATGTTCCACGTCATCCCAAGATAAAAAGCAAAGTTCTCTCTCTTCCAAAGCAAATTACTGCAGAAAAGCATTACAGGGACTATCTCAGTCAGAGATGTAACATACAGTGTCATTCTTCACTGCTACAGAAAATCAGCACAATTTCATTACCCTGCCTCCCTGTAGGGCAGCTTGATGCACTTACATTAAAGTCTCCATCTCTTACCTGTTTCTTAAAATGCTTGCTGTTTATGTGTTCAGGGTTCTACCCTAATTTTAGCTACAAAGAACCCTCTAGCTTTATAAAGCAACTCGTTTCAGGATTGGCTTACTGTATTTTTTCCTGTATTTGAGAAACAAGACAACCTTGAAATAAAATGTGGTTTTGTTTAAGAACTTACTCAGTGTCATGCTAATCCTATAACATCTTTGTTTACCAATTACTTTTTTCTTTGAGTTTGTTGAAATCTTAGATAAGAACATTGGTTAGTTCTGCTGCTTGTTTTATTGTTTTAAGGCCATAACGTGATGAACATTTCATGAAGGACGATAATGAAATCACATCATTAGCCCTGAGTTGCAGCAACAGAAACTGAGATAGGAAGCAAAAATGAGAAGCAATGTGGAAGGATGGAGGAAGGACAGCAGCCCCTAAAATGGCACTACAGATAAGGGAAACAATCTCAAACTAATATTCCAAATCATAGCATTGCAGTAGTTCGTACCACACAAGACTAATGATTATTCTTTACAGTAGTGGAGAAGGCTAAAAGAAAATATACTTTTTTTTCCATATATGCAGCCAATATAATGTAGTAGCCCACTTTTACAACATCTTCATATTGTCTTTGCTCTCAAAGCACCTTACCTAGATATCAGTCTGTTTCAAAATAATGGTATAATTTTCTAACTTCTGTTTGTGCATGTCAGAGTTATCATTCACATCAATGATAGCTCGAAAAAATTAGGGACTAGTCCGCTCTGCAGAAAAAGCGTTTAATGCAAGACAACGCCGCAAAGTTCCACGTGTTGTTTGGCATTATGGTTCAGTACTTAACAGGCAAGGCCACTTAAAAAAGTAAAATGTAGTTCAATTCTTTGGGCTGTTTTCCCTCTCTGGGCTGCTGAAAACATCACCAGTTACCAGAACTGAAAGCACATATTTTTTTGGGAATGGCCCGAGGTCTCAAATTCCTTCACCTTGCACAAAATAAAATGGTAGCAGTGATACCCATCCAGACTGTGATCAGGTGAGTTTCCTGACTGTATTTTAGACATTACAGGACGTGTGGTGTTTTGAAGGGGGAAGATGGGGAATGTAGCTAAAAAGGTTTATATGTGCACTCAAATCTTGGGGATAAATTTGAGTCTGTTTTTCAGCTAGGTAATAAACAGCTGTAGAGGTCAGCAAGTCTGCTTCTTCATGGAGGAGAAACTAGAAATATGAATTTTCTATGCTTAACTTGTACTGTTTACACACATAAGCCTTAGTAAACATTTTTTCCAGCTGTTCTCTGTATCCCTGAGAAAAGCAGTACGCCATGTACTGCAGAGTAGTAGCATACATGGAGATTTAATTGTCTGACATTTTAAATAACTAACAATAGCTGTATAAAAGTTGCATGTCATGTAAGCAGATTGAGGCTTGTGGCCAATGTTTTCTGTGTACGGATTTTGCTTGAGATGAAGGGAATTGAAAGTCTCTTTCTTTCTCGCTGTTTTCTTCCAGTTCTTCAACCAGAGCAACAACTGTGGTGGCCACAGCAGACAGAAGGATAACTATTAAATGTTTTCTTCATGCAAAAGCACAATTCCTGGTTTTGTCAGTCTGACTTGGGGTGCTGTGAAGGAGCATGGCAGGTTCTTGCTCCACAACTGGGCTGGCCTAGAGACATAATCTGCCTCATCGTTGTTGTGGCTGCATGCAAACCAGCATCTGTCCTTTTCCTGACCAGAACCACTGCACACTGCAAAAATAATGCCACCAAAGTACAATGTGCACAGTCTGGTATCAACAGGACAGAAAATCTTTAACATCACTGAATACTGAGAACCTGCTATGATGCCTCCAGGTCTCTTTGTAGGAACATTGTTTTACCAGCTTGGCATAGTTGCAATTTCTCCCTCTGGTCTCACGACGTCTCATGCTACTGGTCCATGTGCTCAAATACATTCAGAAACTAGAAAATACACACACACACTTCTGTTGTCCCCAAAGGTATTCATTTGGATGGCACTGTTATTTTTCTTCTTGCCTGCTTTGTCTCTTTTAGATTCAGTGTGTTCCAGGAACTTGTGAACATTGTTTTACTTCTGGTTCTACTTCTGGTGGAAGCCACATACTTTTAACTCAAATAATGTATTTTATTGCTCTTGTATAATATGATTTATGTCACCCTTGTATTACAGCTGAGATGAAAGCAGGCACTACAATAGCCACAAGCATTTTGATAAAGGGGATCCCCTAGTTAAAACTACAGGAGAAGTGCTTTCAATTCTGCCCTTGATGTGTAACCAGTGTTACTTCCTTAAATAATCAAAGCAGGAAGAAATGAGCTAAAAAGCTAGGAAATAATGAAATGCATGACCTAGGACAGAAAGAAGAACAGTGAAATAAAAAACAAATAAACATTCTGTGCTCCACAGTTAAAGAAACTTGGAATGGCAAGAGTTTTAAGCTAGCAAAACCCCAGGAAAGGGTTTAATTTCCATTTTACATCTGATGTGTCAGTTTTGATTTGTCACTTCTATATGGATTATCCTGAAGCCTCTAGCCAAGGAGGGGAATCTTTTCTTTATGAAAACATCAGCTTCAGGAGAATCCATATAATGTCACTGTCCCTCATACCATTCAAAAATTAGTAAAAAGCTAGCTGAAAAGAAAGAAAATGGGAGAGGGAAATGTTGGACCATGTTTCTTTATACCAAAATCAGTGTTACATCCATTATGTACATTATTCCCAATGTTTTTACTGAGTCTTTACTGAGGCTTGTCCATGGGAAAAAATGAAATACAATTAGCTACAGATGATCCTCAATTACATGGAGCAGACTATTTTAGATTAATGAGTAATACAACCTTCTTTTTCTGAAATTAATTTTATGAACTATGTATAAATAAGTAAAAGGGATAATTCAGCTTCATTTGGGATTGATAAATTTTCAGGAGTTATTAATCTGATTTAGTGTATAAGATGGTAATTCCAGACTGTGATTCAGCTGAAGTACACCAAGCAGGATAGGATTCTTGGTGCTCTGACTGGGTAAAGACTGTGTGCCAAGATAATGGCTTCCTTCATTTGCTACCCTCTTGGCTTGTGCTGGGGACAAAAGCAGCGTGTCAGACCTACTGTCCTCAGCAGACTCTTCTTTAGTGTGGAAAGCTGTGAACCTACTGTCCCTTGAGTCCTTTGGTCACTGGGCTGTTGGTTAATTCAGCACTTTTTCCTCACCACAAGTGTGGGGGACTTTTTAGAGCGTAAGGAGTGCCAGTTACAGAAGCACAAAAGGGGTGTGGTGAGTTCACTTTGGGTATGGTGACCTCTCTGTGCCTTGTAGGAAGTCAGTGAGCTTAATCACTCTCCCAATAAGCCCAGAAACCTTTAAAGCCTCCTACATCGTAAACAAAGGTAGAAGATATCTGTCCCAGCGGAGATGAATTGCAGCTACACACATGCATCTCCTCTGGGGAGTGTGGAGGATGACTCTCAGAAGAATTACAGCTTGTATAAGCACAATGTGAATGCATGGCGTGACACAGAACCTCTTCTTCTCTATTTACATATTTGTTTTATGGTAATGAGGTATCTCCTTTTATTCCTCCTTCTTTCATGGGTTCAGAGGTTGGGACTGTTTCTTTTGTATATAAAGAAAATTTTCCACCAATAAATGAAATTCTGTCAATATAGAGGTGTTTAATTGATATCAAATGTGAGATATTAACAGTCTCTTTTCATCCTCGTAAGAATTTTTTAGCAATTTTGTGCAGCCCTTCAGCCCTTACTGATGTGGACAGAGAATATTAGCCGGCTCTACCAGGGTTTTAGGAGCCATGAGAAAGATGCAAGCTTTGCACTAAAATGTATTTACTACCTCTCCATAAGGGTGTATGACATGGATTCTGAGCTCAGCATTGGCGACTGACAGGAGGCAGAGTGAGCTCCTGGGTGGCTTTTGGCATTTGTGTTGTGTCATTCTGCTCCAAGGAGGGTGAGAGACGCTCCACTGTGACCATGTGGTATGTAGGGCTTGTACAAGTCTGCTGCGTGTAGCAGAGTGCTGCGTGGCTTGAGCTACTCAATTCTTTGGGCAAACCATGGTCTCCAAAGGCAAACGTGCTTGGCACTGCCCTGGTATTTGTCACTCTGGTCTTCAGGTATGGTGGAGCATATGAACACAAAAAATCAAACTGCGTAACAATTCAGCCAAACTTTTATTATTTCCTTTTTTTCTACACATAACACTTCAGGCGGTATTGTGACCGGGGCAGATGTGTCTTTCGGTTTGTAACAAATTGAATAAGAAAGCTGTGATTTATCAGTGCCTTAACCAAATCCACCTTTTATTCTTCCTGCCCCAAAACATCTCTTTGCAGGTTGGAACTTGCGTTTTCTTGCCTGTTAAAAACTTTATCAAGGACACATCCAATAACACACTGTATGCTTTCTCTGCCAGTATAAGGACAATGTTTCATGTTCTAAGAGGGAAAATATTCACTACATCATCTTACGTGTTCTTAATTTGTGTCAGCTGGACTGACAAGCCAGAGTGTCTACAGCTCGTCTTTGGTGAGCTTTGCATTACTCCTGGATGCTCTGCATGCTTTGGCAGGCCTGCCAACATGCTCCAATTTCAGTCAGAAAAAAAAGATTCTCTTTGGATTTCAGATTGGAGATAGATTGGATGGAATGGATCTAGAACATGATACTTACTAAGATGATTACTCTTATCATTTAAATGGTGATAAAGTTCCTAGAGAAGCCTGAAAATGAATGAAAATTAGAAAGAGAGTAAAAAAAAATTTCTCACAATACGAAAAGAAAAGAAATATTTGAGCTGCTACTGAAATCCCTCCAAGGACCTTCTATTTACCCTATAAAAGGCAGGATGAGCATAAAAACCTTTTAAAATTTAAGTCTAAATCAACAGAATTGCAGAAATTCACTGTTTAGATTTCCAACCAGATGCTTTAAGTTGAATTAACAGAAATAATAAATAACATTTGGAGAAAAACTGGTGTTTCAGATGATGAAATTGCCTCTATAGTTTTTCAGAGAATGATGTAGGTTGTTCTAGTCGACTAGAAGATGACATTTCCGTGGGTCATTTACCTTCATAGACAGCAATGAGTTTTAAACAGAAACTGAGCAGAGAAATAGCAGAAAAGGGATATTTTTCACTTGCAACTACATTTTGAAATGTTTCAGCTACATTTTCACTTCATTCAACTGCTGCTCAGGATAAAATACCATTCCTCTACTGTACCAAGAAGTCTCAATGCCTGTTATTTTCACAAACATAAATTTGGCATGTTCACTCTCTCTTCCAAGGTTTTCACATAAGCCAGCAAATCTAATCTACTCTGAGCCTTTTAAGGTTTTCAGTGGAAGGTCATGATATCAAGTCTTGAAAACATGAGAGGCAAAGCTTTGCTTATGACTCTTAACAGTACTCTCATGTCACTTCTTGTATGCAAGATATTTCTTTAACTACTTACATTGCTTTAGGGTTCTGATTGGAGCATCTTGGTGCAGGAGTACAGTAATTTCACTAGGTGCTGATTCCAGTACTTTCTTGACTCAAAACACAATTAGCTTTGAACATGTTAATTAAATCATTATAGTTGTTATGGCATAATTGTGCCACAATCATTATACTGTATATACACAACATATAAAATAGTAATTTTTTAGTTGCTACAATCCATACGGTCTGCGGCCATCTTTTGTTTCTAAGATGTGAATGAGCAGTAAAGTTGTGGAGCCTGTCAATCACGCAGATAGAACTACAATGAAACTCAAGTTTGTGGAAAAAAAAAACAGGTACAAGAACAAATAGATGGAAAGTAGACCTACAAAGCAGTAAGAATGAAAATAATAATATCACTCTTCAAAAAAGTCATCATCCTTTGCTTGTTTAGGCTTATGTCCCAATCTGATAAGGTCTGATTTTAGTCTGAGTGAGACAAACTTACTCATTCTTTTTCACATTCCCTTCCTGTCTCCCATGCCCCACCTCAGCCTCCTGTCCTCTAAGAGAGCTCAGGTGTCTGTGTATGTGCCTGAGGATTTTGGAATCACTACAGAATTAATTTTAAACCAGGAACCAGGTTAAAAACATAATGTAAAAAAAGAGAGAGAGCACCTTTAAAAAGGAGGTTTATTTTTAAACTGTGAATTTCATTCACTTAGAAAAATACAAGCTGGCTGGTAGAGTCAAGAAAAAAAGGCACTAGAGTTGGAGGTGTGTGTTATTTTAAATGAAACTTAAAGAACTTCACAGCTTAAATGTTTTTGTCCTTTTCCTCCATTTTTCAAATATCAGGAGGATTATTATAAAATTCAGCACAGCAACTTGGTGGTGCCTCCTGTTTCGAAACACCACATATCGCCTCATTTTGCAAAGGGCGCATTATTATTTGACCCGTATACTTTCTCTTAGATACAAGTTAAGGCTTGGGCTTTTCTTGTATTCCAGAGCAAGAGAAAAAGAGGAATATTCATTGTGCTGCCATTAAAAGCCTTTCCAGCTCTGTCCTGGGTGAGAGGTGCGTGCTGTGGACGTGTGTGTGTGCGGCAGGGTGTGTGAGGGCAGCCGCGGGTCAGAGCATGGGTGTGCCCGCGGAGCTTGGCAGTGCAGGTGTGTGCGTGTGAGGGAGCGGTGGCCAGCAAAGGTCAACCCAGGCAGGCCACTGGGCTGGTGAACCCGTCCCTGAGCAAGGGCTGGGAGGGTCTCTAAGGGCAGCTCTGGGTGTGAGAGAAGCAGGAAAGCAGCTGAACAGAGCACTGATCCTTGCCAGGACCCGTGGATCACACCTTACCTAGGGTGATGCCAAGATGGCTCTTTCCTCCTGTATTTGATTGATTAATATTTTGAAAGGTCACAAAATGTTAGAAGACAAGATACACAGTGAAAGAAGGGTTGCTCAAAAGTTGTAATAGTTCAAATCAATTAAACCTAAAAAATGGTAAGCATTGAAGGACACTGTTATTACAGAGACACATTGCAGATAAACCCAGATCCCACAAGAATAAGGTTTCAGGAACATGATTTTTTTTAATAACTTTTCCCCAACTTTAGAAACATCTAGGAGAGATATGGCAAAATTCTGTGTTTTTACTGCTACCTGACTTGTCTAACTCTGTTCTGTCACTTTGAATCCCACGCTCATCAGGAAATGACAGATATTTTCACAGGCCAAGAAAAACAACAACCACTAAAACAAGAGAAGAGGGAGATTTATAAGATCGTTCCAAAAGTATTATTTAAAAGACTCTTTTCCTCTCTAGAAATAATTTTTTTCAGGGACAGTATGAACCCAGGAACAATGTCAATTGTTCACATGTATAGGCCTGAAGCATATCTGAATTGGATGGTCATTTAATATCTTCTTTGTACAACAATGAAACAAGAATAGGCATCTAGTCCAAGCATTCTTTGTATTTTTTTTCCCATTGTAGAATAAGGACATGTCTGTTTATGTAATGCTGGATAAAACATGGTGGATTACTTAGACTTTAAATAAGAAATGGTGTGAAAAACTCCACGGATTTTGCTAGCAAAAAGGCAAGGACAAAAAATACTTAATTCAGATATTTTTGAAGGAAAAAATACATGTTTTGTTGCTACAAATGCATACTGTAGTGTTTAGATCTACCTGATCTTTGTGATAAAGAGACACAGTATAAATCCACAACTGTTAATGAAAGACAATAAATACACTATTCCTTTTTATCATTTTAATTGCTAATTATGAGAGCAACTCAGACTAAACAAAATAGACCTTATAAGGAGTAAACACAACCTGTTTCAGCACTTAAGGCTCTTAAAGAAGTTACTAATGCCTCCTTCACAAAAACATCATGCCCTGTAGATTCCAGGGGGAAGAATGAAAGATCCTTGACAGCTTTTCTTTCCTACCTGTACCCTTGCTCCCATTTACGCTGTCTAGGGTTTGGAACTCCTAAACATTTCTTTCAGCACGTAGTCTGAATGGTGTCAACTAAACCCACTTTTCCTCTTCTTTCCCACAGAAACGAGAAAATGCTCTTTGATTGCTTCATGTCTAGCAACCTAATGCAGTATACTTGCCTATGTATCCTGAAGTCTTCTATCAGATTTGGATGGACAGAAAACAGAATCTGAAACTATGAAAGAATGTCTACATCTATGTGAAACTTTTGTGTGGTGGTCAATGGATGACTATGGCTGAAATAAAAGCATCAGCCACATTTTCAGAATCAGTCTTCCTTTACGTGTCTTCCTTTGATCTTTTGTAGGTAAAAAAGAGCAGTCCTGCACTTTTCATCCTGGTAATGATTTCCTAGCCACTGCCTCTAAAGCTGTAAAATTTCACAAATTTTAGTTTCTACTAGTTTGACATGTATCTAGTTCCTAAGCATAATTAGAATGCACCAGAGAATAACCTTAATTCAGAGAATAGCCCTAGATCAAGAAGTAAACATGGTTTTATAACCTTTAGGGTTTTCAAATAAAAGGATTTTGACAGTGACAGATATTTTTCAAAAGCTGTGACCTCATGTTAAATTTCACAAGGTATATGATAATTTTGGAATGCTGAATCACTAATATTGTACAGAAACAGACCACAAGCAAATCTTACTTCATTTTAAGTAATTATATGCAGAATAAATATGCAGGAAGTATCACAGAAACCCTTGATTTTTAAAAATGCATCTGCCACTGCTATGCATCTACTAAGGATGTACAGAACATTCTGAGATAGAAATGCAAAAATCCCAAGACGATGGAATTCATCCCTCTGGAAGTACAGCATATGTTATGCTACACTTGAGTCAACAAATTGGCATTTCTGGAAAGATAGATGAAACTATGATTCCTAACACGTATCAACAAGGTTTGATATAGCTTTAGAGCATGGAAGTAATTTTTCAATCTGGTTTTAAATGTTCACCTAGAACCAGTAAAATTAAAACAGTGGGGCAAAGATGATTTTCAGCAGTAGGAAATCTGTGTTTGTGTGCGATTAACACATGCAGCACATCTGACTCTTTCTTGGCTGTATCAGTTTTATGTGGAAAGGTTTTGGCAGTGCAGGGGCTGAGAGGTGGTTTAAATTGGAGAAGAGGAGGCTCAAGGGAGACCTTGTTGCTCTCAAAAACTACTTGAAAGGAAGGTGTTTCTAGGCAGGCATGGGTCTCTTCTCTCAAGTAACAAGCAATAGGACAAGAGAAAATGGCATCAAGTTGCACCAGGAGAAGTTTAGATTGGATATTAGGATAATATCCCTCACCAAAATGGGTGCCAAGCACTGGAACAGGCTGGCCAGGGGAGTGCTTGGGTCGCCATCCGTGGAGGTTATTGAAAGACGTGTAGATGTGGCACTTGAGAACATGGTTTAGTGGTGGACTTGACAATGCTGGGTTAAAGGCTGGACTTGATGATCTTCAAGGTCTTTTCTAATCCAAATGACTCCATTATTACATAAGGATCTGCCAGAAGCTTCCCTCATGTCCAACAGAGCCAATGGACCCACAACTCCAAGATGGACCCACTGCTGGCTGAGGCTGAGTCCATCGGTGACAGAGGTAGCACCTCTGGAAACATGTATTTTAGAAGATGCGGAAAGAAAGCTGCACAATTTTATCCAGAGAAAGGAGTGAGAATATGTGAGAGAAGCAGCCCTGCAGATACCAGGGTCAGTAGAGGAGGAGGTGCTCCAGGCACTAGAGCAGAGATGCCCCTGCAGCCTGTGGTGAAGACCACAATGAGGAAGGCTGTCTGTGCAGCCCATGGAGGACCATGCTGGAGCAGATTTGCTGGCAGGGCTTGTGACCCCAGAGGGGACCCACGATGGAGCACACTGTTCTTGAAAGACTGCAATCCGTGGGATGGACCCACACTGGAACTGGAAGAGTGTGAAGAGGAAGGAGAAGCAGAGACAACGCGTGATGAACTGACCCCAACCCCCATTCCCATTCCCCTGTGACACTCAGGTGGAGGAGGTAAAGAAATCAGGAGTGAAGTTAGGCCTAAATTACTTGTTTATGCAGTATTGCAATTTCTATGTAAAAGTCCTGATATTAGTGAGAAATGCTGCTTTGACTAGATAGTCCCATCAACACTAAATTTTTTCTTCTGGGAAATGCAAGTTGAAGTTTAATGACATGACAACAATGTGTGGCAATGAACAGCACTATCAACTAAGACAGTTCAATTCATAGCAAACACATTTCCTGGTAGTGTAACTTCACTTAAGCCAGTGAGTCTACCCTGACAAGAAAATCACTGCTGCATTCAAGAATTAGACACATACTTACCTTGATTTTCAGAAGTGCTGAATCTTTAACAGTTTTTGCTGTGACTGCTGAAATAAGTACCTGCAACTGGATTCAGGAGCTTCATTAGTTATGAAATTTCTCTGCCATCGACTCTGCTAAAACTTGTGCAAATGTAATTATCTGAATATATCCAGGGGGGGTGACCAAAGTTGCACTGTGAGATCTCCTTTTAATTAAAGTGGGTATTACTGAAGTCCAGAAAACTGTGAGTGCTGAGTGTCTTGAAAAATAAGATCACTTGGTTTTTAAGTACCTGGCCTTTGTCATAAAAGCTTGAGTGTTGTGGCTTTACACAGTGTATATATTAGTATATATATATATCCTACATGTATATAAACTATTCATGGTCCCCTTATCAGTAAAATAAACATTATCCTTTCTTGGTGCATCTCTGAAAACTGTTATGAGACCAAGTAAGTCCTTGGTAAGTCCTGAACAGAAATTGTCAGACTCTTCAGAAATTTTTTTCTTACTTTCAAAGAATTGTTTCTGTAATAAAAGCCATTTATCAAAGATTCAATGAGCAATGCTAGAGCAACTAAAGCATGATGAAATAGAATAAGCAATGAAGAAATGTGATTAGTCAAAAAAGCATTTCAAGGGCACTCCAATGAGCACACTTGACCAGATATAATTTATTGACTAATTCTTTTTAATTTTTCACTTTTGAACATCATAGTGTGGCCTTTGATATCAAGGACATATGAAAGGCAAAGATACGTCAGCAATGGCAACATAATAGCTTATTTATTAATTGACAAGGTGAAATGTTTGTTAAAAGATGGTTATTGCACGTGTATCTTGGAGTTATCTACTTAACAACTACTCACCTCCTACCTCCCTGAGCCCTGCCTAGCCTATCTATGACAGTGAGAGCTGTAACTCTTATATAATGGAACCTTCATGACACATACAAATATTCTGGAATATTTTAGATCTTAATTTTTTTAAGTAAGAAATATTTTCTGACCTCAGGTTCAAGCATAGCTTTATAATTCTTGCGGTAACATGGAACATCAAGAACCTCAGAGCTGTTTGCCTAAAATATTATTTCTGTTAAAAGAGTGCTGGCACATGTGTAAAGGCTCATATGTTTTCTTGAATTCAGGATCTATAGTTTGTGAGCTTGAAAGAGTATGTGTATTAATTCCACCAGAGTCCTTGTCGATCTTTCAGGTGTCACTGCTAATATTTCCAAGAGCCAACAGCTTGGAACCTTGAAGTCTTGGCCATTTCTTAAGGATGGACATCAAGGAAAATATAGTTTGGAGTGACCGAGGGGATGGGATTACTCCAGAGCTACAGGATACAGGTCTCTGTTCTGTTCTGAGTGCTAAATGCATCAGTTTCAGGGGGACACTATGGCCCTTGTCCAAGCGGACCCACAAGTCTTATCTCCTTCTAGAGGACTCTGACCATGTCTGTCTTCCGTGGAACTTGTCTCTGTTGGCCTATCTGTTGTCCCATGGCATTGTGACATCGGTAGTAACAACGAAAAGGCTGTGCTGCAGCCCACCAGAACTGTCATTTCCTAATGTGAAACTGATGACGTATCCTGCAACTGAGACACAAACTCTTCTGAGATAAGGCTGATGTACTGCATATGGCAGATAAGGCTGAGGTGTTGCATGTGGCAGCAAGTGTTGGCACTGCTCATCCTTACTGCAGGTTGGGATGTGTCCCAGGACCATAGCGGGGGTTTTTTCTGTATGCAAAAAAATGATGCACTCCAAAATACATCCTGAGGCTGAGTCAAAATATGTGATTAAGAAGAGAAGCAGACCCCCAGAGGGAACTAAGAACCTAAATTATCTGGCAGCATAGGCTTATGACTTGAGACAATAGACTTCCCTGATCTGAAGAAGAAAGGCCTTGGGAATCTGTAGTGTACCAGCTTTCAATAGCATCTTTGGGAACCTAGTGCAAAGCTTCAGCTTGAATGGAGATTCACAGGCATCTATCTACTATTCACAGGCATTTATCTATCTCCAAGTAAAGACTTGGAAATGCAGAATGTGGGAATTTTGGCTGGAAGAAGGCCTCACACACTTTCATGAATGTCAAAATCAAAATTTGGTATGGACATCTCCTTTAGAAATGCAGAGCTGTTTCCTTGAAAGACAGCTGGGGATCTACACTGTGTACGAAATCCAAGGAAATCATCTCATAATTTAATGGGTTTAAAGTTCTGAGGGGTGAACTGAAAGTAATTTGGGCATAAATAGATCTTTCATCTACCAGACACAACTATAGGAGCAAAGGAAAATTTAAACTCAGAAAATAGTCATTAGTGGAGTATTATTTATTTTCAAAGTAGCTCCAAATTTGCCTGCTGATACTTACACTCTGTACAATTTCCACAACCTTCATTGTTTTATCTTGAAAGGAGCATATGTCGGCTCCTTTGAGCAAATCTGTTCTTGGACTTTTGTAGGTGTGTTCAAATTCCAAAAAAATTCATTGTTCCCTTAAAATGGTAGAGATGGGACTTGAATTCTTGCACTAGAACTCCAGATGCCAGTATCTTTTCACTTTGAAGTTCTGAACCTCTAAAACAGGTTCAAAACAGTTCTGAACCTCTAAAACAGATTCAAAGTGAATCTTTATTATTGGAAGCATACAGGATTTTTTTCTTTCTCAATTCACCTGCTTATTAAATTTGCAGCTACCACTGATTTCTTATTCCTTAAAAGCAATGTAAAACATAAAAGATTAACATCTAGTATAGAGTCCAGAGACAGATGGTAGCAAATATTTGCTGCATATTTAGTATTTCTGCATAGAAATATCTTCTTTTTGCTGCTTAAAGCACAATATTAATTTTATTCGTGAAATAAAAACTGTACAAAGGTCTTCATGGTGACCTACCATAGTTCCCAAAATAAAGTCCTCTTGCTCGTTCAATTTGATTCTTATTACTTAAATTCTCTAGAGTTGCACAAAGAGCAAAGGGTTTCTTGTAGCAAGATTCAGGGAAGCTGCACTGAGAAAGCTGGCAAGTTCCCCAAATATCCAATAAACTCTAATCTAAACAACCAGTGCCTCATTCCACATGAAAAAACCCTTAATCTCAGTTGAATACTTAGGCATCTCTGCTACAGTTTGAGGCATGGATGATTCATCACATCATGACACTGTCTATTCTGCCATTCTCTTTCACATTTTGGAGTTCCCAAAAGATGTTGCAGGGCATTCCCACTCCCTTTTTCTGAAGATGGCATGTACCACAACCTCCATCAAACAGCAAATGCAGCCAGTTCAGACAGTAAGAGATTTCCCTTATCCAAAACTGCTGAAAGCTTCCTATCCCACTAAAGGCCCTGACACCTGGAAGACAACCATTTCAGAGCTGCCATTGCAGGAGACAAGTCAGCACCACCACTGACACTCCCACCCTGAGCAAGATAACCATACTCTGCTAAATACTGTGTTATGCAGTGTTGGCACATCACTACAAGGATACATAACTGCGCCCAGGGTAGGAACAGGGTCAGGACAGAACAAAAGATGCTGCTAGAAAAAAAGCCAATAATGCTGACAGTCAGTGTCACTGGACTCCTGAACACATACCTAGATGTGAGCCAAGAGCTGGCCATGCAGCCAACACACCAACACTCTACAGGCCACTTGCAAATCTGAGCGAGACACTGGCAAGGAAGAAGTAGCCTATTTTCTGGGGCAGAGGGCCATACTGCCCATCTGGTCAGCCGGTCCGCTTGAAAAGGAGCTTTTAAGACTTTAACCTTTAGAAGAGGATACAGAATTTCTACACAAATATAAAAATGAGCAAAGGCAAAACCTGTCTGATGCAGGTAGCACCATTCAATTTCATTCTTCTAGCTGTGTAGTATAACAGGCATAGCCCTCCTCTTGGCACACCTCGTGTGCAGATACATACAGAACTTTGTCTCTCACGCTTCATAGCCCCGCTTGTTCCACTTGTCCCACTTCATGGCCACCTCTCGTTCCTCTCAGTGTATATTTTTGGAATACAAGCATGTTTTTATTGCTCTGAATTACTGATATAAACCCTTCGACAAGATGCTGTTCTCTCCCATAGCTTGAAGCAGAGGAAGTTCTTCATCTGGTAGGATGTCTCCAAGTATTCAGAATCCCAAGCCTGCAAATCAATTCTCTACCCAGTAAGGAATCTACCATGTGAGAGTCATCTTTCAGTTCTGACCAAAACTTCTGAGATTTCTTGCTCTGCACTTACAAATGGTTTTTTCTCCATCTCTGGAATATACTGATAAAGGAATTATAGTAATGACATGCCTGTGGTCCTCCCTTCTTCACATTATCTCATGAGGAAGCACACACAGAGAAGCTGGGGTGGGTGAAGGAACTCAGAGTGGTGTTGAATACCGATAACTCTCCTGAAGCCACCTTCAGTGAAGAGTTCATTGACTGGATATTTCCTGCTGCTGGGTGTGGTATTGAATGAATGTCATTTCTAGTAAGCACTGAACACAATTGTTTTTTCCAACACATTTTACCAGAATGGTTAAAAAAATCAGTGTGAGATGACTTTCTTGATTCCTCCAAAAATGTAGCCATCCCATCCGGCTTTCTGAAACAAGAGAAACTGCCTGCTCCTCAGGGAAGCTACATGCAATACCAAGAATTCTAGTTTGGGTTTTAAGTAGCAACAATTTTCTCCTCCGTGCTCAGATTTATTCCAGCTTTCTTCCCTGTTCACAACACAAAGACTTGCTAATACAGGCTTCTAAAGTACAGTAGGAAAAGCGCTGTCCATTTTCCTTTTTTTCTCTCCCAAGCTCTGCAGTGCTGTTTGTCAGCAGTAGAAGGAAGGCACTGTAGGCTTTTTACACATTTGTTAACATTTTGTAAGCTCTAACCATTTTCTAAAGTTCTACCTGCTGCAGCAGCTCAAGGTTTCTCAGAACAAAAATCTTTCTCTTCTAGCTTTTTAGTATCTGACTTACATGGCCAAAACAGTGCAGTTGAGATTAAGATGAGATAGAATGAAAAGACAAAAGCAATGGGTGTTGTGTCAGGAGTACAAGAAAGATGAAGCAGGTACACTTCACTACCTGTTAAATTAGTGTTTCATTTTGTGCTGGCATGCAATTACAAGAAAATAAACTATCTCCTTTTCTTCCCTTCTTTGTTAAGAAACAGCTTCCTGTACCCTTATCGTATGACTCTAAGATAAAAAGGTATATGTTTTTCTTGTATAATTAACTGAATCTCAAGTATAGCAGTGGTGAGCTAAGGAAAGAAAAATAATATGGATATGTACCCTGTTAAAAGTTTTGACTGAGAGAAGCTCTTGATACCAAAGAATTGTGTCATACTTTCTGAAATGGGGACTAACGCATTCCCCAGACTGGCACAGAACCAAAATCAATGACAATAGATTAACTTTAATATGCTAGATGTAATGGTTACATTTTGGAAGGAACATTATCTCAGCCTGGCTTTAGCCATACTACTAGAACAAATAAGGCCAATACTTGGAAGTTAAATGCATTCCAATCCATTTAAATGAAATGAATGCAGTCGATACTACCAAACACATATTTTTCTTTGGCAAGCAGGACCCTGGGACATCTCTCTGATGACTTTGGGCTTGAACATGTCAGCCACAAATAGAGTTTTTACTAATACAACCAATATTGAGGACAGGTAAAATAACTTCAATAGAATATTCAGTTGTTTAGTGCCTTGGCTGTATACTAAAAAAAAAATTGTACCTACTGAAACCAGTTAGAAAGCATTTCCAGATCCATTTGCACAACATACTAATATTTTCTGGGCTCCCCCCTATTCCCTAAGGCAAATTGGATATGCTACAATTCTGAGATGGTGGTACGATGTGCTGCCTCGTGACATGTTAAGGAATATATGCCTATTTCTCTGTGCACTCACTTTTCCCAGACATTTTTACAAATCCTGAAATGATTTTGAGATGTTCTATCTTCTGTGTGTGATGTTAATTGCTTTAGAAATAGACTGCCCACTAGAGAAAGAAGTGTGAGATAGCTGACCATCCAAGTCCCTGCTTCATTCATTGTTTAAGAGGCAATTTCAAAATTTAAAGCTCTCTAAAGAGCCTGTCAGAGATAGCTGGGAGATAGAGACGGCAGTCAGAAAAACCCTTAGGGGATTATTTCTATTTAGTTGAGCAGCTCAGATTGCTGTCAAACATTAGCACAGTAAGAACTTTTGACTTCATGAAGTGGCAATTAGAGAGGGGCCTCTAATTTGCAGACATATGCCAGCCTTGAATTCAGCAAAGCTCTTCATCTCAGTAAAGGATTTATTTTATTTTTACCAGCAGGTTGCACAGGTTGATTATGAATTGTGTTTTGACATATTTTCTTTCATCAATTTACGTGCCTCTGAGAAAAAAAAAAAAGGTGTGAATACCCAAAAATATTTATCTTCTTTAATTCTGAAGTTGACAGAAGTGTCTCCTGCTTTAAAGGGGCCACCAACTACATGAAAGTTAAGATCAGAATTCTGAAAAATCAAAAAACAAATTACAGACTGCATTTTAAAAGAAATATTGACAATAGTGGCTGTTAGCATCTCTCTCTTCTGTATGTCCCTTATTTGTGAAAGACTCCTAGAATTATCTGTGATTCTCTGGACTAAAAATTTTGCAAAAGTGGATGTCAGTTTATATGTGACATAAATAATATGTTTTATGAATGATGGCGTAGAGAAAAGTGCTCATGATATACTGAATATGAAATTTTGTATTAAAAGATAGGGCCATTAACAGTAAAAAGGAGTAGTACCTTTAAATACTACATAAAATTGAAGCTATGGAATTAATTCAGGGTCGGAAAAAAAATAGAAGTAATTTAGACGAAACTTAACAGGATTTCAAAGATTATTCATTTATACAACTGATTTCAGCTTAATGGTTGGCAGACGTCTGTCTATCTTTTATGTTCATTGGCATGCTTCCCCCTCTCCTTTTCCCAGAAGTACCAAACACAAGCTGGTTGTGTGTCTCACTTGAGGCACTCTGTTTCAAAAAGATCTGAATGAGTAATGGAATTAGAGAGTACAGGAGCTGCAGGGCAGGTAAGATGCTCGCCAGAGGGGTGACTACAACAGGTACTGCTGAGAGAATAAATGCCATACCAGCAGACAGTGATTGGGGGAGTTTTTTAAGTACTGTCCCTGAAACTAATCTTTTCCAATATTTTCTTTAACAATGTTGTCGTAAAGCAAAGGTGCATGCCAATAAAGCACACTGAATGTGCTAGGCTGGTATGCATAAAAGAGTGCATGAGAGAGTCGTCATAGAAGAGGACTGCAATAACTGAATGACCAGGACTGAAGAAATGAAGATGAGAATAAAATCAGTATTGGTATGTGAAAGGCAATGCACTTGAAAAATACTGTAGATCTCTGGGAGTTGCTGCTTGGAAATAACTGATAAACCATGGGACCTGTATTCTCAACTAATTAGCTAGAGGTTTATTACAAGCTATCAAGATTAAGCACCAAGGAAGGCAAATGCAATTCTATTATGTATGAGGAAAGTATTTCAAAGAAAGAGAGGGAAATACTAGCATCATTATAACAGATAGAGGTCCACTCCATCAGGAAGACAAGATAAACTCCTGACTATCTGTACTAAAAAATACGAATGCAAAACATGAACAGAGAGTTCTCTGACAAAACCATGTCTAGGCTGTGGATATGGGCACCCCACAGTATTTTTTCCCTACGTTTTGCTAAAAGAGTAATCAGCTGGATGCTATTGATGTTCCATTTCATGTTTGTGCCTTGATTTTCTTCATGTAGTGTCCTGGTTTCAGCTGGGATAGAGTTAATTTTTTTCCCAATAGCTGGTGTAGTTCTGTGGTTTAGATTGAGGAAGAGAATAATGTAGATAACACAATGATGTTTCAGTTGTTGCTGAGCAGTGCTTACTCTAAGTCAAGAACTTTTCAGTTCTAGGAAATGGGAGAAAGCAGAGGGGTGTACATCCAGATGTCACCCCAACACAGAACAAAATCCTACTGAGTAACACAAGTGAACCTGGAAAAAGACTTCTTTAAGGGAGACTAGAAGAGCTTGCTTTTTCCTAATGTTTCCAAATTAGGACTTAGCTGAAACAATTTCCCTCTACAAAAAAGAAGAGAGTGTTTAATACCAGAAGGAGAGACAATCAAAATTATAAAACTATCATAAAAGCAGATGGATAAAAGCAGTCTTTATGCAAGTGTACCCGGATGAAAAAAGAAGGTCTATAGCAAGTGTCAGAATACTGAAATCCTGAGCCACCTTTCTAAAAGAAGATCTGTCTGTTCTCAAGATTTATTCCTTTTACAAATAGAATTTCAAGTGCCTGGGAGGATGATTATCAGATTTTGTGCTTATGCAAGGCAAAGGCAGGACTCCAGAAGCTCTACTAAACCTACCTCTGCAAGATTTCACTAGAACCATTGTTGTCAAGTGGCTGTTTCTAATTCACATTTATTTTTGCAGACCATTATTGTGCTACTTATACACTGACTGTGTACAGCATTGTTTTAGCAGGGCAACAGGTAAGCCTACGGTAAGTGTCTTGCAGAAATTTAAGCATTTTGCCCTAACAACTTTCATTCCAAGACAGAAATCATATGCTTCTTATTGGACATAATACTGTAGCAGCCAACAGCGACTCTTTGAGACCATACTAAATACAATAAGGTACACCTCCATGGCACTGTTACGAAGTATAGAACTAACTTTTTCTAACTACAGAGAGGAGTCAGAATTTGTTTTGTGTTGTTGAAGATAGATACTGGGCAGCTGACTGCCTTGCTAGGAAAAATCTTCTAATAATAAGCCTTTTTAAGAATTCCCTTTATTTTTTCTCACTGCTTGCAAATTCAAGTCCACTGATAACTAAATTGTCACCAGGAAAATCCTCCAGGGTCTAACAGAACCCAAGGACTATCGACTAATAAGCATCTCAGTCACTGCATCTCATTTATTCTCTGTCATAACCTATAAATGATTTTTCTTTCATCTTGTTTTCAGTCTTACAGAAGAAATTTGAAGAGACAGCCTGTGCCTATCCCAGAGAATGAGACTGATCCCGTGACATGCTAAATTTGGGATCTCCTATTTATGGCCTCTGAACTGGTGTTAGGCAACTGACTTGGGGCTGTAGCTTCCACTCCAAGAACAAGACAACTAAAAGTGACACTCAGCTCTGTGACATTGAAGTAGCCCCGTGTCTCCAGGACCAGGTGATGATGCCAGGGTCTGCAGTCGTTGACCCAAGCACAAGCAGCAGTCCCAAGGCACATCCCGCCTGTGCAGTTTTTCAGCAGAAGAACAATAGAATGGAAGGCAATTGCTATAAACAATGATATGATTTCCCAGAAAGGGTAGAGGTGGATGCTTCCCTTATTTCAGAGCCACACACTTCAGCACTGCCAGGTATGGCATCACCACAGACACAGTGACCTGTCGTTGTAATTGCGGCAGTGATTTTGCCAGTGATGGACACAGAGCCCTCTCCCAGCAGTAAGATTTTACCTGATTAATATGGCCAAATGCTTACCAAAGATCCCCAAGCCTCTTTTTTTTCCCCCCTGAAAACTTGAAGCAAAGCCATGGGGAATGCAGTCAGCTTCTGAAAAATGCAGAACTTACTGGCAAGGTATTGCTTTCAGCTGATGGCAGTCAGAGGGCTGATATACAAACTTCCAGAACAATTTTCAGACAGCTTCTGTTCATTAGAGAGTTGCCTTCTGCTCACCCCTCAGCTACCCTCCATTCTGTCTTTGTTTCTTTAAAAAGCATTCTCCATATCCTTGATATTTTGTATTGCATGTAGATGTTGAGGTCTTCGGGGGCTGCAGGAGTGGCAGGGATGAGAAGGAGAAGCTCCAGAGTGGAACAGAAATCCACGTCAGCCGGTGGAGGACTGCAAACCAGAGCAGGGGAAAAGAATGAAGAGGAAGGAGAGGGAAGACCTAATGCTATTTACTGACCGTACATAGCACCCCCCTGTGCATCCTTCACATCTGTCTGTGCCTCTGGGTGGGGTAGAGGACTCTAAAGGAATGAAGGAGCCTAAAGGAATTAAGATCTTCTTGGAAAAGAGGAGGTGAAAGGTTGTATCCAAAAGTGTTTGGAGTATGGATTCTTACCACCCAAATCTGTAAAACAGATTGGCAATAAATTAAATCTTGGCAAGTCAAGCCTGTTTTGCCTGTGCCAGTAACTGGAAAGCAATGTCCCTGTGTTTATCGCCACCCATGAGTTTTCTTATTCCTGTTTTTGTCTTATTTTTTCTTATTTTCTCTCTCAGTCCCACCGGGAGTGTAGTGCTGGAAGAACTGAGCAGCTGGGTGAGAGTTTGGTTATTAACTAAGACTAGCCCACCACATATTTACTTCTGCAAGAGGTATATAAAGATAAAAAGGGTAGCTGCTCCCAAGACTGTAGAAGAAAATAAAATTCTAGGAGAGAATGAAATTAACTCAGTTTACTTCTGATTTCAGCTGATTTCTGCTCAATAATCCTTCTTTTTTGTATCAGCAAACAAATTGAGATAAGAAGCATTGGTATTTCACTCTATAAAGTGTCATTCTCTTTAGGAATTTTTTTGCTCTACCACATTAATGCCACAGACTCGTTGGGTGCTTTTCATACAAAGTTGAAGGTTCCTGTTAACATTTGTAACTCCTTTGCTGCAGCACAACTGCACACAAAAGATCCCTTTCCTCAATCCAGTGAGACCCCACCTGCAACAATGCATCAATGTTTGGGGTCTCCAGCACAGGAAGGACATGGATCTGTTGCACCAAGCCCAGAAGAGGGACACCAAGATGATCTACTGTTGTGTATTCCATGCTCAAATGGTTTCTCAGAGGATGAAGTCTTTGAATAGTTCATATATTAGTGAGGTTCTTTGAGGTTTATCCTGCTTTTGGGGAACAAAGGAGGAAAGAAGCTTTAGGTTTAATGATGTGTCTTTGTAATGGAACTCTGCTCCAATCTGATTCTTTGTTCTTTCCACTTACTTGCATGGAGAAATGTATTAATTATCAAGTAATAATTCAAACACAATTAATTTCACAAATATGTATATCAGAAGCAGATTACAGGCACATTCAAAGGTAAAGTTTACTACAACAGAAAAGGTGATAAATTCTGTCCTGCAGGCTGGGTTGAACATGCTTCTCGGAGGACACGGGCAAGGTCACACAAATCCTGCATTCCTGCTCATGCATTTGGTTACTTTCTCGCTTGTGGGAAAAGTAACATGTTGAAATATTCCCATGGATACAGTGGAGTGCAGTACAAATGTGTTTTCCCTGCTACTAATGCACTACACAGCACTCCAGAGACATCCACTGGAACACAGCTCTGTTAGGGATTGACACTGTTTCTTACCTACATGTGAACTGGCCAGACTTCTGACATTCACCATTTTCATCCTTTGAACACTTACAGTACTTACAGATGCTAGGCTAGTCCAAGGTCAACTAGAGCAAAACAACTTTAAAACAGAAAGGTCTACAAACATGCCTCCCCTCTACCTACTGTCTCCTATCACTGACCTTTCCAGTCCTGCCCAAATAGGTTTCATCAGATTTCCAGTTGTAGACAACACTGTTAACCTCCTGGGTCTGTAAGAAGCAGCCCTATGTTTCCCAGCAGTTACACTGTGCTGCAGACTCCCAGCTTCCCCAATCTTCCCAAATCTCCCAACAACAGAGAGGAAGAAACTATACTTCATCCTGCTGTCCCCTTCCCTTTTAAGGGAAGATAATGTAGAGCATCTGTAAACTCCAGGTAAAGAGTTACTGCCCAATACATGCTCTACAATTAGCCCTCAAGTATCAATAAGATTGCCTATTAATTATTAATGACACTAAGAGAAGCCTGAACCTGTCGTAGTTCTTCCTGTGAGTATGCAAAAGAAAAAAAAGGGTTCTAACCACATTTACAGTGAATTATACAAGATCACAATGTTAAGGGGATATTGCTGTATTTGTGGGGATAAATTTTGTCTCAAACACACAATTCTAGTACTCTCCTATTGCTCATCTGAGAATATTTTTATTCTTTTTCTCTTCCCCATAGCATCTGTTTTAGAGAAGCAATATGTTTCTTTGCATTAAACAAATGCTGTACATAGGGGTTGTCTGACTTCAAAGCTTCAGCTCCTTTCTTTTGCTTATGCGCTTTTCATCATTGCTGAAAATATTTGACAAAAGGCATATTGCTTACTTTGGTAATTATAAACCAGTAAATGATTCTGAATGCTGCAGCTGCAAAGATTTGCATTAGTCTCTTGCAGTTTCCTAACTACAAGCCTTAATATAGTTATGTCTATACCAGGAACACAATAGCATTTGCAAAATTAACTTTGAATTGTGTCTGAACGCACTTAGAAAGGGAGGCCTGCACAGTTGGTACAATTCCTATGTAGTTGTCAAAGCCCTTTAGCTGGCCTCCCCCTCCACTCTGCTGTTTTGCATGATGTTGTTAATATCATCTATACAGATGGTGTCTGTCTTCTATGTTAGAGTTATATGGTAAGAATTATAGGAAAATTCATGTAGAAGAGGACCTCTGGAGGTCTTCTAGCCTAAATTTACTCTAAACAGGACTGGCTTCATAGCTATGAAAGGCTGCTCAGGGCTATGTCCTGGGGGGCATCAGGCACAGCATCGCCAGCTGGGTGAGGGAGGGGATTGTCCCACTCTGCTCTGCACTGGGGCAGCCTCACCTCGAGTGCTGGGGGCAGTTTTGGGTGTCACAATATAAAAAAGACAGTAAGTTATCAGAGAGCATCCAAAGGAGGGCTATGAAGATGGCAAAAGGCCTTGGGGGGAAGCTGTACGAGGAGTGGCTGAGGTCACTTGATCTGTTCAGCCTGGAGGAGACTGAGGGGAGACCTCATTGCACTCTTCAACTTCCTCCTGAGAGGAAGAGGAGAGGCAGACACTGTCCTCTTCCCTGCGGTGACCAGTGACAGGATCTGAGGGAATGGCCTGAAGTTGTGTCAGGGGAGGTTTAGGTTGGATATCAGGAAGCGGTTCTTCGTCCAGAGGCCGAATACTGGAACAGGCTCCCCAGGGAAGTGGTCACAGCACCAAGTCTGACAGAGTTCAAGAAGCATTTGGACAACACTCTCAGGGACATGGTGTGGCTTGTGAGGCTGTCCTGTGCAGAGCCAGGAACTGGACTTTGATGATCCTTTTGGGTCCCTTCCAACTAAGGATATTCTATGACTCCCGGTAAGGGAATGAAGATAATTTCCTCTTAAGGGGAGGTAACTGCATGACTTTCTAGGTAGTGTGATGTCATTCAGCTGTCTGACATTAATAACATTAGCAATAATACTTATGTGTTGTGTAAACTGCAGACAATTAGGTCTACAATGATTTAGACATCTGTTGGAAGAGCTAAGAAATCTGATTTGGGAAGATTCTGTTTATGGAGAGCCATGAGAAGAGGGGCTGACATGCTATATAGCACCAACATACATATTGGATACTACAGCAGAAACAAAGAGAAAGGCTGAAGGGGGAATGGAGAATACAAAGCCTGAAAATGAAGGGTTTGTGTTTGGCTATTCACTTACTGGAGGAACAGCTTTGTTATTTTTACCATCCTTCAGCTTGTACTAGTAAAAGTCTTTTCATGGAATATATTTTCTCAAGGCCTGCTTTATAGATGCATTGTGAAATGCAAAGCATGAACCTTTCAAATAGTTATATTAACAACCAGCCATGAACCTGGCTCTGTTCTGCCTCAGTTTTACCTTGTATGCTCAGCAGCATTAAAAAAAATTTAAATTATCCTGAAGAGTCAACAACTGACTCCTCTACAGAAGCAACACCTCCAGGTGCTGTATATAAGGAGGTTGCTGGCTCTGTATCATCTGCTTTTGACCTCATTTTGCTCAGTGAACTCTTCAGAGAAGGTGGGGTGGGAAGAAATTATGACCAACGAGCACTGTGTTTCAGTGGTCCTGTCAGCCAGAACAGTCCCTGTGAACCAATATTGACACTGGAAAAGAAAAGAGCTCAAAGACTGGTTTTTTGAGCACATATTTATTGTGTCAGACCAGAGCCTGACTCTCCCAACAAGGAGATATGAAAGGATGGCTGAACAAAATCGAGCTGCATGTGTCTCATAACAAATGTGTCCATTTGTCCTGATTCTGCAGACCCCTTCTCTGAACTTATTATATTGCAGAAGGAAGGTTTTCGTAGATTATTAAAATAAGAAATTTCAAACACGAGAACTTGATATTAATTACTGGACTTGTGACTTCTACGATTCTGTACATAGAAACACAGGCCCATGTTTTTTGTTGTGCATCATCCAACCAAATTGATTATAAGCATTTGCCTAAAGATTCATTTTGTCATTCAGAGCTTGCTTGATTTCATTGTGAATTGAAATTTTTTTCAAAGAAAAAAGAACTCTATCTTAATGGTATTTCTAGCTTATGCATCCTTATTTCTTTTTGAAGCATTAGGATATTAGAAGCATTATAATAAAGCATGAATTGAAAATGAAATTGTCATCAAAATTCTGCGAAATAGAGTACTGCAGAACTATTTCAGCCAGTCCTTTTTGATTTGTTTCTCATAATCTAGTTGAAAACTGATGTTAATTGTTAAAATGCATATTTGTAAAATATGTCATGGAAAATGTAATCTCAGCAGGTCTGATCAATGGTTTTTCACAGTCTTTCTACTAACTTACAGAACAAAAAAAAAGTTCTGGTTCTTAAATGTAGAATATTTTAAATGGGATTCAAAAAGAGGAAAGGAAAAATGGAACAAAGTTAATAACAGATACTAGAACTCAAACAATCATGTACATTTCCCCCCTTAAAATTTTAGTTAGGCATTTGTTCCAGCACTGAATCAGTATAGCAAAATATGCAAGAATTATCAAATGACTACAAAGTGAAATTATTTGAGTTTTCTCCATATGGTACAAAGCAAACAACAATCTTGACACAAATCAGAGTTCCTGTTTGACATCAGGATTTCTGCCAAAATGTAGGTGGTTGGGACAGCATTCGTGCCTTCTCCTTCTAAAATTATACAACTTGATTGTTCTGTCAAAATAAAAAGGAAAACTTCACATAGTTTTCTAACCTGATGCACTAACAGAATCTGCATGTTCTCAATCTAAATGTTGACAAGGCCTGAGGAAGGAAACTCATCTCCCACAAGAATGGAGAATGGAGAATGGAGTTCTTGAACAGAGACACCACATGAAGATCAATTGTCTGAAGAGAAAGAATGTGCATCGGTAGCAATTCTTTACTAAAAGAGGAGCAAACATCCCTAAACAGAATAATTTGTTCTTTATTCCAAGAAAAGAGAACATAGTGATCTTCATGAAAAAATGTGTTTCTACATGGCATATAGATAGCAGATCACAAAACCCCACAACTCTAGTGATTTAGCAATCCTTTCTGGAGTCAGATTCAGCACAGCAAAAAACATTAACTTCAACAACATGCATTTTCACAAAGCTTTTTTCATTAGTAGCCTAATTTTTATAGCTATAAAACATTGTCAGCTTTATTGACTTCATTTTCCCTGTTACCTAAGGTGCCTGCAGCTGCCAGCTCTCAGGCCCTTTTAACACCTCTCAACAGATCATATGCAGCCCAGGTAGAACACGTTACTTAGCCCCTGATGGATGTCACAAAGAGTGTCTGGAATTCACAGCCTAATGACCTGCAGGCTTCAGAAGCCATCTTGTGTCCAATTATGTCTGGTAACATTTTGTGTCAATTTACAGTTCAATCTTTGTGTCAGGATCATTAAGTACTTTCAAAATGACCTACCTAAAAAAACACCCCAACATACAGATAACGCCGTGTGGTAATTCTGTTTGTAATGAAAATTAGGTTGTTTATCACTCAACAGAGTATGCCCAGCTGAGTCTTGATTTTTTTTTTTTTAAGTTGGGAAAGTAGTCATACAACATTCAAACCCTTCCTGCTCAAATCATGGCACATCCAGGTCAGCACACGCCTGGAAATCTTCCATTGGCATCTCAGACAGACTCTGGAGGAGTGTTTCTCATTCCATTCTGTCAGGAAGGAGAATTTCATCTATTTGAGATTTGATTTGATGCAGCTCCAGCAAAGGATTTTCTGACATGAGAAAAACCTGTCTTGATGGTCTATAAAATGGAAGATCTATTTAAGAGTTATATTTGAATGTCTACAAATAATCAGGAGAGGAGCCATCTATCATGCATGCATGGTGTCCTCTCATCTGTGTGTTTGGTGTGGACAAATATCATACCTATAAAATCAGTGCAGAAAAAACAGAAAAAAATTAAGATATGTTATTGAAATAAAATAAGTTATAATATCAATTTTTTCCAGAGAACTGGACAAGTGTTCTATTTATAGGCTAAGGTGGGAGGAACTGACTGAAGACTTTGCCTCTTGTCCAGAAAAAAAAAAATGAATATGAAGAGCACATGCAAGCACAAATGATGGCCTGTCAGGACCATCAGCAAGAAAAAGAGCTGGCTACTTGGCTAAAAAAAAACCAGAAAAGCTGAGACTGTTCAAAAAGTGCCCATCTCTCACTGGAACCTATGCTGTTATGAGGAAGATTCTCTTCCAAGCAAAGCTGAAGACTTGTAAAAGCTAAGACAGATATATCTCATTTTGTTTAAAAAAGAAGAAAAACATTGCTTCAGTTTTAATCTGCAAATTTCTCATATATCATAATAGTAGTATGCTTTGCTAAGTAAGTAATAAGAATCAGAAAAATAATAAAGGGGTGGTGGTGGTGGTATTAGTGTGCAATTATTTATTCCATTTCGTGTAAATAAGGAAATTATTTCTATATATCTTTGTAAATGTCAGGTCATCCAGAAAGGTATTCCAGTCACCATCCTTAGAATGTTTCAAAAGTCACCTGAGCAGGGCTTTAAGCAACCTCACATAGCTTTTCATTTAGTTCTGCTCAAAGGTAGAGCGGGACTAGACACCTCCAGAGACATTTTCAAATTAAATTCTTCTATGGCTCTGCAGCTCTATTTTTGCATAACAGGAGGAAGAAAGAAATGAGAAAACTGTGCGCTTCTGAACAAAAAATTCATTGTCCCTCTGGCAATGCGATTGAGTTTTGTCTGTCAAAAGTTCCCTGTTTTCCCTAACAGGTTGTTTGACGCCAAATATTTAATTAACATGTTTCAGTCCTTTGCTATCTTCATAAAGTTAATGAGAGAGGAACCTGGAATATGCAGTTGTCTTGTTGGCATCCTTAGCATTAGTAGAGACAGAAAAAGGTCTCTATTTTGACCTTATAGAGAAATAATTAGTTAACAGATAGAAAATATTATTGTAGCATAAAGAATTTAAGCCCTGGGTCCATTTAGATAGGAATATAAATATTAGTGGTTACTGCAGATTCTGCAGATGATTTTCTAGTGTCCTTTCAGATCACAATTTATTTCATATTTCTAAAGGAGAAGGTACTGTAATACACAGATTTTCATCTTATCACCTTGTTCCTAACTTCATTGCCCCCAATAGTTCAGTGACAGAGATAGTAGAGCTGTCAGAAGACATAGCAAAATGAATATTTACCTGTACTCTGCTGGAGAAATTCTTGCAAAGGTATGATTTTTCATTGCATTTTTTCAGTTTTGATGAACTAGGGCAGTGATTTGCTTCCTGACAGTCTCTAGGAGCATCACATTTGAGGATCATTTATGCTGATCTCCATAATTGTGGGGATTTCCTCTGAGGAAAGGAAAGCTTAATGGAAAGTATCACCAATGGCAATGAGAAATTGCACACTGTCTTCTAAGCACACAGCTGTAATTGTGTCACTGCCACCCCTCTACTTTTTTACACACTTTTTGACATGCCAGCAGACACAAATCACAGAAGCACAGAAGCGCAGAATGGGTCAGGTTTGAAGGGACCACAGTGGTCATCCAACCTCCCTGCTCAAGCGGAGTCATCCCAGAGCACACTGCACAGGATTGTGTCCAGACAGTTCTCTGATATGTCCAGTGACACTCTACAATGAGTATGTATACAAGTCTCTTCCTGTCTGTGAGTGTTTACATGCATCAAATCTGTCCTTTCTTCCACAGCCTGGTGTTTCCCTGCTGCCTTCCCTCCGTCCTCTCCATTGATAAAATAGCTAACACTTTCTGAACTCACTCAGCCTGCCTTCCCTTCCTGCCATTCAGGGAGTTCAGCTTCTCAGATGCAGAATTGTCCCTCATGATTTTCTGGCAAAGAAAATAAGAGGAGTCTATCTAATTTTTTAGGACAAACAAATTCAGATTTAATTTTGTATTGTGAATATAGTACTTCTGCACAAATACTCCCTTTATGGCTACAGCTGGCCAGGCACAAAATGCCAGCAGTGCATTAAACCTCTGCAGCCCTTATTTACATTTACAACATCCTCAGTTTTCACATCCATTGAATCCTTTGACTTTGTTCAGCTGACAAGTAAATGTTCCTATTATCGTACTCTTGATAATGTAGATGCAGTTTCATGAGTATGCATGCCAGGATCAGAAAGTAAATCAGCCATGATGGAGCATCAATTTGAGGCAGAAGCATTGTCATTAAGGTGTTTACCTGAAAGTCAAATTCCTCTGAACTTTTAAGTCAGATTTCATTAGTGGACAAAAGTATTAAACACTGCTCTGCTTGGTTGCCTGGCGCAGAACCCAGGTCCTTCTCTGGCACTCTGTGGGCTAAGGGAGCCTTTCCTGCTGTGTTTTGCCATCCAGCTGCTCTCCCATAGCTTACTGGGTTGTGCACACCATGCACAACCATTTCTGCATTTCTAGGAGTGCCTCTTTGCAGTCAGCTCTTCATCTTGGCCTGAGCCTGCCTTGCACCGCAAAGAGACTTTACCCCTCTTCCCCTCTCCATTCTTTCCAGCCTCCCAACACCTCTGTGGTGTTGAAGGTCTTGCCTTTTCTATTAAGCTGGGAGCCTCCCTGTGCTTCGTGTGCTGGGTAGCTCTGAGGGAAGCTGTGTTTCCTCCTCTCTGGAGGCCTCTGCTCAGTCTGGAGCAAGGCAGCCACTAAAAAGCAAAGCCTTGAAGCGGAAACATAATTTTTATAGTACGACAGTGCACATAAATTAAACAATGAGCAAATCTGTAGGACTGTTCCAGCATCTTTCACAGTGATGAAGACCATTGAACAGGCATTAGAAAAATCTCTCATGAAACAACAAAGGATCCAAAACTATGGAAAAGAAGTTTCTGGACACTAAACTAGTTTCGCAGTCAAGTGTCAAGCTTCATAACCCAGTTTTAAACATTTCTTCAGTATTTTGTCAAACAGTTTAAAACATGAGGTTTCCAGATATATCCACTTTTTTTTATCCCCCACATTGTAACATTTTATTTCATATTTTTGAATCTCTGACAGTTTAAACTCTAAAGTAAGTGGTTTTTTCATTTACTTGGTATGACACCTTGAATCACAACTGACAGCGTTGAAGCAGAATGAAAAGCTATGGGACTGCTTCCCTCAATTCTACTTATTGATAAATAACAGATTAGTCTTCTGCTAACCTCCTAACGTTCAAGTGAATATTTCAAATTTGTCCTCATAGAAGTGAAGTAATGGGAAAAATGAAACGTACATCAGCAGTTTTTCAGCAGAACATTGTAATTGTGAAAAAATGCAGCAGGCAGCAAAGAGATGTGCTGAGTGTTGCTCCTGAACCTGGGTTTCAAATCAGATATGCTGAGAAAAGTATTGTCTTAAAAAAGGCTATGTTGTTCCCATTTGTTTTATCTTTTTGTAATTTATTACCTTTCCCTTAAACCTTTCTCTGAGGAGGAAGAAGCACATTAGTTTTCAAAGCCTTTAGAGGCTGTAGGTGTGTTTAGATTAAGTCCTGCAGTTCAGCTTCTGGGCTGTATGCCACTCACAAGGAGTGGTGATCTCTAATCAGTTGCCCCTGGCATGATTCCTGTACGAAGAACAGCACTCCTCCCTCCAAGGAGTCAGTATGTCTCCTCACAAGGCAAGAGGGCAGAGGACCGAAATGTTCAAGGACCCATAGCCTTGTCCTTTGGCCCAAAGAATTATACTGGGACTATAAATCAACACATATGGAAGTCTGCATCCTGTTACAGGAACCCCCCAAGCATCAAGTATACAGGATTTATTCTCAACCACTATCCCACTAGCAAAGCACACTGTTGTGGTGGTGCAGGAAATACATTAAGGGTGCTGTGACTTCTGCTGCTATTACTCCTGAGCAGTTCTGGACAGCTGCGATACAGTGCAGGGCTTGGATCCCCACAGCAGGCCTGCGGCTCTGGGAATGTCCATGCTGTGCTGAAGACACCCAGGTGTCCAATACTGGTGAAAATGAAAGACCCGTGTCTTCATATCCTCAGTTTGAAGGTGATCTCATTCACAAAATGGGAACAGCAGGTAATCAGTATCCAAGAACGGGTCAGTCACTGTTAAGGCTCCTGTGCTCCGTCTCCTGCTGTGCAGCCCTTCTATTGAGAGGTGGAGTTTGTCCAGCACTGTCAGTGCTCCTTTTCACAAGCACCAAACACACACAAACCTTCGGATTTTAAAATTGTCATGTGTACAGTCATCGTGCTGCTTATACACGTTTGTGGAAGTTACTGGCACTGATATTGTGACATGAGATCTTAAGAGACTATGATTACTGGAATTGTTTACTTCTTCACAATCATCACACTTTTTATTTTAAAAACAGGGTGTAGGAGAAGAAGAGACCATCATCCAGATTGATGACAGGCATTCATACTAGAAAGCTCAGTCTGCATCCATGATAAAAAGTTAAATAGATTTCAGGGACAGGGGGAGTATCTAGAAATCAAAATATATTTTTAAAAAATCTCGTTTACCTATTGATTTAGGATGAATCAAATACTGTAACAAGTTTGCTTCCATAACAATTTTCTTCATGTCAAATAGGCAACAGTATTTTCATTGCTAAAAGATCTCATTTCAGTGGTGTTTACATGAAGAAAGAAGACATGAATATATAGAAGACAAAGAAGTGCCTTGTAAATATTTTCAATGACAATCTAAAAATAAAGACAAAAAAGCATAAATAAAATATTGCAAAAACACTCAATGTGTTTCCATCTAATGAAGGAGCTTTAGTCTTCTATAAAAGTCAGTAATTTTTTTCTGTGACTACACAAGAAAAGTTATATATATATTAATTTCTGTTTGGTATCTTGCTTCTGGACTTATTTGTGCCTCTGGAGCCATACCCCAACCTCTATTATTTTCTCTATTCTTTCAAGTCTTCCCAAGTTCTCTTATCTCTTCCTCATCTGCATATCATCTGTTGTTGATTTTATCTACTTGCTTGGTTTCAGTCACCACATATGCCCAAGTCAAATATATTTGTCAACTACAAGCATGTCTTGTCCCTCAGCCTTTTCCCTGTCACTGCCTCTTTCTCACTCTGCTCTGAAGGTCTGCTACCAACTCAATCTGCAGACATTTACCAAGTCATCATCTCTGTTCCTGCCTGTTCTCTCCTCTGCTTTGCATATTGCCTTCTGCGCTCCTTAGGCCTGCACAAGAGAAGAAAAATACAAGAAAAGAAAACTCAAACAGCCCTTTCATTATATAATGTAATTCACTCACAGTCTTGTGATCTGACAGCACTGCTCTGTAAAATTTGCTGGTTTTCTGGGGAATTTCCTCAGCTATGTTATCCTTGACAGTTTTGTGCCCACCATTGCATGTTTTAATAGAATTTGATGAAAAAGCTCTTTTCTAATCACAACCATATGCAACGTACTTTTTCTGAATTCTGTATTTTAAATTTCTTAAGCCAATTGGCTTAAGAGAGATTATTTTTGTCTAGAAAACCATCCTGTTTTTTAAACTGAAATGGAAGTAACATACCAGCTGAATGAAAAGTATCTGTATATTTTGGAGTATGTAATGAAACTAAAGAATCCTAAACTTTAGAAGAGTTTGACTTGCCTTCATGAAGGCTTTCCTTTCATGTTAAATGCAGTATTCTTGGGTAGACTGCTGGAGATGAAGTGAATTGCAGGGATGAGAGACTTGCTCATTTGGCAAAGAGGCAGGTAACACAGCATATCTGCTAGCCCTGCTTAAGAGACTGACAGGATTTGCTTCAAACTGAAAGAAAAGAGTTAAAAATACTGCAATGTTTCCCGCTTTTGTCCAAGTACATTAATACTTATTTGTAGGAAGAGATAAAGGACAAAGGGAATAAAATCATATTAAATCTCTGAGTGTTTCAAACTTTATGTTGGCATTCATTCCTAATTGAAAGAGTTCCAGTCAGTTTTGTACAGATTCTGCCTTGATGATAATAATTATTAGTTCGCAAAAAAATGCCTGCTTGTATAATACCCGCTATCGTACATCATCTCTTTTTTTTCTCAGACAGCTGCTCTTTTTCTTTCCTCTGAATACATCCAGGCAGATTTCTGATAGCTGCAGCCTGGATCCAGCTTTTGTTTTTCCTGTGGGGAAAGTCAGGAATGGAGGTGGAATCAATGACAAATGGATGCTGGAGAGTAATCCGAGTCCAGGGCTGGGGGAGGAAGGAAGAATTGTCAGCTATTTAAAAATAGAAAGAAAGAGATTTGCAGAGCAACTGCAGACAGTAGACACGTGGGCTGAGGATGGGGGCTGAGAGTGAAGGGGAGGAGGGAGGTCCATGTAGGAGCAGAAGCTGAGGGATGAGACAAGATAATGGGACGAATGTGGGGACTGTGGTGAGGAAGAGGATGCAGCCCTGTGGTCAGAAGGGCATGCACCAGTATGTGCTGGGGGCTGACCAGATAGAAAAGAGCTGTGAAGAAAGGACCTGAAGGTCTGGTGGACTCTCAGTTGAATATAAGCCAACAATGTGCCCCTGGGCTAAAGGTGACCAACAGTATCCTGGGCTGCATTAGGAGGGGAAGTGTTGCCAGTAGGTCGAGGAAGCTGATCCCTCCCCTCTCCTCAGCACTGCTGAGGCCACACCTGAAGTCCTAGGTCCAGTTCTGGACTCCCCAGCATGAGAGAGTGACTGAGGTACTGGAGAGAGCCAAGTGAAGTACCATGAAGATCATTAAATGATAGGAGTATTGCTTATATAAGGAATGGCTGAGAAAGATGGGACCGTTCAGGCTTGGGAAGAGAAGGCTCAGAGAGGATTTCATCAATGTTTATAAATACCTGAAGGATGAGTGCGAACGAGATGGAACCAGGCCCTTTTCAGTGGTCCACAGCGGTAGGACCAGAGACCATGGGCACAAACTGAAACACAGGAGGTTCCCTCTGAACATCAGGAAACACTTTTTCACTGTGAAGGTGACCAAGCACTGGCAGAGGTTGCCCAGAGAGATTGCAGGCTTTCCAAATCTGGCAATATTCAAAAGATGTCTGGACATGGTCCTGAGCAACCTGCTGGGGGACCTTGCTTGAATGAGGGGTTGGACAAGATGAATTCCAGAGGTCCTTGCCAAGGTCCCTTCTCTGACTGTGAATCTTGGGAGGAAAGTGACTCTAGGAGCAGAGTATTAGTACATTTACAGCATGGAAGTTCAAATTTGAGGAACCTGAGATGGGAACACTTGAGAGTTTGTGCTGTAAACAGTAAACTGTAACTCAGGAACTGGAAACTTAAGAACCAAGGTAATTTGGCAAAGAAAGATGAGAATTACATTATGTTATTCCCATTTCTGTTTTGGGGACAGATGAACTAGACAACTGTCCACTTTTATTACACAACACTGAAAAACACAGTATTTGGTACCTCTCTTTTGCAGTTGAGACCATGGTATTTTTGTTACTTAACCCAGGTTGGTTAGAGAGGTCATTTGGTCCTACCATACGCTGACAACAGACTCACCTGCTTTCATACACACACAAAGAGATACTCAATCTCTGCTTTTGTAATCATATACCACAGAGTTAAAAACGTTGTGCACTGAAAGGAAACTTAAAATAATGCTCATTGCACTGACTGCAACATAGCAGCTTTAACAACAAAACGAAACATCATTTGCTATTGTTCCCAGCAGCGATACATTTTTGAAAGCTTGCTTGCAGTAAATCTGACAGGAAAAACCCAAATCCACAGTCTCTTTTCCATTTCATCAATTTTTACCCAGACATATGATGAGTTTTCAAATGCTGATTTGCTGTTCTTACCCTTTTAAAGTTTTCCCTTGGCTTAATTTCCTTTTTTAACCTCCTGTTGCTTTAACCCACTTCAAGTATTATTTGCATGACAGATACTTCTTATCTTCTTTGAGAGGCAGGGATTTATTAGCACAGCAGTTCCTCATGATGGACAGTTGTGTGAATGGAGCAAATGAATTCTTTCTAAGAACATCACGGGAGGGATGTCAGTGAAAAAAGTCAATCACCAGGTTTCTTTTACTGGGAAACTTGTGCCTACATCTTCTGTGCTCTATTTTTCAATTATAATTAATATTTGATTAATTCATTACTACGGCTTCTGAATTTTTCCAGAGAAATCAGCCTCTGATGGGCTGAATATTGCAGACATGTAAAAGAAAGGATTTAAGAAAGAATTCTTCCACCTGTTTATCTCTTTTCTCTCACATTCTCACAGCCTTACAGAATTTTTTTTCATATGATCAGGACATGGCAGTCTTTATAGAATCCCAAAAGTCAGATATCTTAAGCTTCCTCAGTGCTGCATTTCACTTTCCTGAAATGCCCTCTTAGCAGACTGTGTCTGCTGCAGGAAGCCAACTGAGCCTTGAAGCATAAAATACTGACACCAAGACAGCATCTTCAGGACTCAGAGAAGAATAGGGATCGGTGGAACTGCATGGGATGGAACCATAGTGAGATAAAAGCATTCGCTCATTCGCATACATCAGGCCTCAGTTACTGAGCTTAGATGGTGGCCAGAGAATCTTAGTATTTTTAATAGAAACCAGGGCAGCTCTTTCCCTTAAAGCGCTGAAGAAAAATTCAGGGAAGGTCTGAAGTCATTGACGGGAACTAACTCTGGGAAGAATGGTCTGTCTTGCCTAAAGCAACATCCTAGACATCTTAGTGATCTGCATGGAAAATTGCAGGAAAAACACATTGCAAGAGGAAAGAGGCCCCAATAAATGTATCCAAAAATATGCTGGGGTTTTGTTGTTATTTCTTTCTCAGAGGACATAACTGCTGCAGTCAGGGCACAGTTATGACAGGTTTTGTTAAGAAGCCAACCTAGTTTTATAAGTATGGAGTTCTTTCAACTTACCACCCAATAATTCATGAATGAGGCTTCAGATGTCATTGGTCTTTGTAGTGCTGCCAGACATACCTCAGAAGACAACTTAAGAGTAGCAAATAACATGACGGATTTACAGAACTACTTGGTGAATTCTTGACTCACCGAGCTGAGGAAGTGGGGCCTGGTGGGGAGGCTAATTCTTTCACTCCAGCACTGCTCCTGCAGCTCAAAGTGGTACTTCTCCTACAGCTGCCTATTGTCTTGGGGGGCACTGCTCTTAATATTGAGGCAAGCTGATGAAATACTGAGGGAAGATGGTGACAGCCCCTTATATTTGGGGAACAGAGTATGTTTGCAAGCAGTGGCTTTGTACTATTTTACGGGACTTGTCTGCAAAATAAAATGAAGCAGAGAGATGAAGGAAGAGTGAAATTATCTTTGTGAAGGGTAAAAATTCTCAGCTGTGGCTCTTTCATACTGAATTTCAGATTGCAGCCCAATCAGGAGAGTCTCATTTATTCTTACCCTTTGAAGTAGTACAGGCAGTAAATTAACAGTCTTACTTCAGGGAAAGCATAGAAAGCCTCTGGAGCAAAACCACAAATGCAAGACAATGCTCCATTATGGGTGCAGGCTGCCACTCAGGTCTGCAAGGGCTTTTTCAATCAGTGTTTTCCATCCTTGACTGCAGATTGGCAAGAAGGAGTTCAGCTGCAGAACTGCATTTCACCCTTCTTGGTTCAAGTTCTTGGGGAAAGTGGAGCTGTAATAATTCATGCAGATGTTCGAGAGAAGGATAAATGCAAAGTAAAATCCACCGGGATAACAGAGTGCACAGAATCATTGAGTCCTGCAGAATTCTGAGTATAGGTATACCTGTGGTGAATGCTGAATGTCTGGTAACAATGTGTTCACCTGCTGCGTATGATAGAGAGATACTAAGAGGAAGTTTCTGGGCATGGACTTCACACTGAGATGTATTTTGCTAACAACAAGGATAGGGCAGATTCAGCTTTCAAAAATTAAAAGAATGACTAGGCACAAATCTAGGGCATGGATCTGGATAGAAAGTCTCTGCAATTCACAGCAAACCCAAGATACAGAACTGTACTGCAAAGCTTGGCAAAGTGTTGGGATCTAGGACTTATAGTCAAATATGGCATGAAAGCACAAGAAACAGGGGCAATCTAAGGGGTGGGAGAAGCACCGGTGATAAAGTAGGTCCTAGGCTCTAAAGGGGCAGAATTACCATAAAGTGCCTTTGGGGAATTCCTGCAACTTCACTCAGGCAGTAATTGTCATTATATCTGTACTGCCTCTGGCACCTCAACCAAACCGCACGTGTTCCTACCTTGGTTCTCCACTGAGCTGTCATGTTGGCAGGGGATATTTCAGTGAGTGACCCAAATGAAGGAGATCATGGGCAGTACCAGACTGTGAGGATGAGCAGCTTATGAGGGTAGAACTGATAATACGGTATATGGGCTCTAGCAAAAGTTTTCAAGAAAATTCTCTGCTACCAGGGGAACACCAGCTCTCTTTTTCTACACTGGAGTGGCTTTGGCTCGTAGCTGTGATTTCCACAATGACGTGCATCAAACATATAGCAACAAGTGGACCAGTGGTACAGGCTGCACTTTTGAAGGTATTCACAGAAAGACTCTGGGTGCCTCGGTAAGCTTCTTAAAAGGTGAAAGCAAGGATCTGATGTTCCTGAATACATTCAATTGATGTGTGTCACTGAAGAAAGGAGTTTTTTAAAAAAGTCTCAGAAATATAAACCAAGGACAGAATTAGAAATAGATCGGATGTTTCAGTCAGGCCTGATATTTAAGATCTCAAAGAGCAAATTCCCACCTTCCTTAATACCCCAAAGAATAAACTCTATGAAAAGCAGTACCTTTTTGGTTTGTGACCATGAAAAATCCGTACTGATATCAGTTTCTATAGCTGAGCTAATGGGTCACATGTTTAAAACCAATAGTACAGCGGATTAAATAAGTGACTTGTCCTAACAAAGAACAGACATACAAAAGCCTACCTGTTCCTTGCATCTGTAGTTATCAAGAGCAGTAGAGAAATACATCTGCCCTGGGAGATTGGAAAGTATGGAAGAAGCACAGGGCTAATTCTTCCAGCTTTGGTCATGGAAGAAGCACAGGGCTAATTCTTCCAGCTTTGGTCTATGCATAGTGAGGCTTTTGGCAATGGCATTCATGGAATATGATGAAATGTACTACACTGTTCATGGTGAAGTAGGAATAGCAGTCAATGTCTGCACTCAACATGATGATTTGGAAACCCCAGAAACTGCAAAAAAGGTCAGGAGACAAAAAATTCAAGGACAAATTAGCAGATCAGCCATGTTTTAAAAGAGATAATAATTACCAATAGATGACATAAGTAATAATAATACTAATAATAATTGAATGCTTAATTAAGGAGAGCGTATGAGTGTAATTTTGGTCATGTGAGTTCCACTGGTTTTGCACAGAAAACTGGTTTAGAATAAGCCATGTCTGCATATGCTGTCTAACAAGAGTTTTGTTGCAGCCATTTCATTTAGAACAGGAAGAAAGCACATATATCACTCTTCATGTCTGTCACTGTGTGGCCCTGGTAGGTGCCACACATGGTTAAAGAACATGCCTTCATGAAAAAAATATGGAAAAAATGCATTTTCTAGAAAAGGAAATTAAGATTCACTGGATAACTAACTCACATTTCTTCTTGCTGATGTTGGGATAAGACAGCGTAGAAGATTGCTTCAGCTTAAGAAAATGAATTTTGGAAGCTGTAATTTAGTAGTAGGGCTGGCCAGAAAACAATTTTAAACAAAAAATAGTTCCTGACATCTGTTTCAAAAAACCCTGCAACACTAGGTTTTCATAAAGAAGCTATATGTGCAGAAAGTAACCAAAGTAATGAGGTACTCTAAGGATGTATGCTGGCTGATTTTTGAATTTTTCTTGCTGGCTCTTATTCCTTGTATTTGATTAAAATATTTATTGGACCAGAGAGAAAATGAAACACTAATTAAGTGTCTTTGTTTGTATCTAGGAAGCCACTGGAGCAAATAATGACAGAAAATACTTCATTAAAAATATACTTATTTTTCCAATTAATAGCTTAGCACCAACTCCATTCAAATAGAAACATGAAATTACCAACTGCGATAACTGAAAAATTACTTAAGTATCAATAATAGGAAGTCTGACCAGCAAATTTTAAGCTGTCTTTGAAAATCATTGCTAGGAACAAGGACGTGGAGAACAGCCCCAAAATATTTATTATGTTTAATATTGTTTCATTCCTAGTGTTATATACACACATGGACATCTGGTTATTTCCTGAAGTAAACTTCTGTTAATTTAGTTTTCATATATCCTATTGTATTCATGGATTCTAACGTTCAAGGAGCTTAACAATTCAGGCATGCAAATGCAATCAAAATCTCCATTTGGTTTTTAAGAGACAGAGGGAGTTCTGTTAAGAATTTTAAACTGGCAAAACCTGTCTATCACATTATAATTGGCTCTAATTAATACTGCCAGAAACCTCAGATATAAAAATCTTTACCAAACACTGAGTCACACTGAAACTGGTGCAAAATCCTTCTCTTTCTCAAGCAAATATTAGAGAAAATCAGTTCCAATGTGTTCCTTAAAACTGAGCACTGATTGATGATTGTAACAGAAGACAAACATATCAGCATAGAAGAAGGGATTTTTTTGAAATGTGGGATATTATGTATTTTCCTAAATGGTCAAGAGAGATGTGAAATTCAGTAAATTTTATTGCATAAGTAATATACATACCTACATATATATATATACACATCTACCCTGAATAGAAGAGTTAAGACCCATTTTTTTAAAAAATGGAAAATGGGCTGCAAGGAACTGTGCCTATGGAATGAGCCTACGTTACGGGCTGTGAGACAATTCAGCCAGCCCTGAGGCACATGAGAACAAAAATCATATGAAAAAATTTACTCATCACACACAGAAACTTTATCCAATCAGAAGCACATGGTGTCGCTGCCCAAACACAGTTCCAAAAACACCTGAAACCTGCTGGAGGTTGGAGACACACTCTTTGGTGGCAGGGAGAAACAACTCTCTGCACAAAACAGGGGTACCTACACGTCTCAGGGCTATGGCCTGTGGCAGGAAGGCATTGGGGGAAGAAATGCCTGACTCTAATGGAAGAAACCTTGGGTTCAAATAGGTGAGATTGGTACCCCTGCACCTACTGCCACTGTTACTGATGCCCCCGCTGCCACTAGGATTTATCCTCTTGACCACTGTAGACAGACTTACAGGGTAAAACAGCCTCCTTCTTGTTCCAACTAAATGATGCAAAGAAAGGGTATCTCAGACACAATCCTTTGAAACCTGAGGCAATGAAAATAAAGCTAAAATATGTTAAAAATACAGAGTGTAAGAGTCTATTGCACAAACTGGGAAAAATGCACAGGCGCCACTGAAAAAATCTCCCTTTCGCTATATGGGTGTTGAGGGTTTTTTAGTGAAATCTTTAAAAATTTCTCTTTTCTAGCTTTTCCACATATGCTTAGAGCAATTCTAAATTCTATTCAAAGTTGTTCTTTTGCGTAATATTACACTGGCACATCATGTAATATACATGTATTACACACACACACACACACACACACTCTCGCAAATTGTGAGGTCAAAGCAATCAAAATGCCAGAAAATACTGGTTTGGGTCATTGTAATAGATGATATAACTTCTGCCTACATGTGCTCAGGAAGACACAATTAACATCACTGAGAGCCCAAGTAATTTGTCAAAGAGGTATTAAACCAGTTGAGGGTCTGGCACTGAAATTTCAAAATCATCCGATTCTCTCAGGAAACATCAGGTTGTGTCCAAACTGTGTGTGCCTTACACCTGTTTATCCTGTTCAGAAGAACATTGCAGACTGGTGGTTAACAACTGCCTTTGATCTAGGTCTCATCTATTAGGTGCTGTAGTTTTGGACATGGTACAACCATTCTTGGAGCTAGGGGCTAAAGACGGGGGCTATTTGTTATGCTACAAATTGTGTTGCAAATGTCTTTTTGTTTGTTTGCTTATTTTTAAAATCTCTGGCCAGAGAAGTGAGATTCCCATTTGCCTTCTCCCAGAGCAGTGTGCTGTACACTGGGAACCAGTTCCCCCCATGAAGTAAAGAGTCCTGCTGTCTGCCCATGAAACCTTAGCAACCATATCCCTGGAGAACTTTTTCACTATGCTGATGATGTACTTACTGAAGGAACAAACTCAGAAGAGAAACTAAGCAAAGGACAACAGGTGGTCATTGACTTCTTCAGTCAAAATTCCCTGACTTTAGACTGTTCTGCTTGTGATAGCCCAAAATCCCATTTTAGGTGAGTCAAGATTAAAATATGGCAAATATTCCACTAAACGTGGGTTACTGGATAATATATTACTCTATTTGATGATATAATTACTCTTGCTAACCATTTCTGTCTTTCTCAATTTTTTCAATCCGTGATATTTGTCTTCCCTGGCAGACCAAAAAGAAACTTGGATCCAAAACAGAAAATGGATTTCCTGTTAACTTCTGTTGCATTTATTGATTCTCTATTACCAGCTGTGTGACGGTAGTTTTTTACCCCTTTCAAAGGCTCAGGTAATAATGGCAGAGTTCATTCTGCCACAGCTGTTTCCAGTCACAAAAGAATGGAATAGTACCATCCCTTATCTCGGGAATAAAAAGAGAGTTATCAAAAATCTTGTGTCTGTACAGAAAACAGGTAGGCATTACACATCCATGTATCAGATCCAAAAAGATGATGGATGAGTATCAAATTCATTTTCAGGAGCATGGCATAAGTTCTTTGTAGGGAACCAGACATTTCTGCATTGTTAATACTTTTGTAAAATCGTCGGCTTTTACTCAAAGTCATGAGCGGAAGAAATGAATGCTGTTACAACCTGAAAACAAGTTTTCTGTTTGAAGTCCCTTTATTCTGGGGCTGAAGGGGTAAGTAATAAGTTTGTAATATTTCAGTTTTAAATTGTGTTTGTTCTAGCCAGTCAGGTCTTCTGCTTCTGTTCAGGTTTTTCTCTGTTTCCTTTCCCAAGAATCAATGTGTGACTGGGAGTATTCAGTATTGTTAGATTATTTGCTAGTTAAGGATAAGTTTTAGTTGGTAACTCTTCTCTTTTTGACTACCACATGGGTGGTTCTCAGTTATGACTCTTCTCAGGTGAGCCTGACAATTTCTAATAGTTCTGAGCAGGTGCTTTTATCTCTAGAATATCTGTACACATGAACTGCTCTCACAGCCACAGTGTGCTAGATGGTTACGGTCAAAATCTTGTTCAGAGCAGAAAGGTACACAAACTAGGGCAGAGCTAGGAATGTATTGTTAGACCAATTAATGTTTAATTGGCTATTTTTATATGTTTCCTTACTGTAGCCCACTGCGTTGTTACTTCTCCCAAACTAAGCACTGAAAATTAAATACAGCCCTACCCCAGCCCCCTTACCCCAGAGTGTCCTGCAGTGACTACGTAGGAGGGCCAGCCCCCAGCCCTCAGCACTCCCAGGCTGAAGCCAATCTAGGAAGGCAGCAGGCATGTGGCCATCAGGCAACTGGCGCTACAGCTAACACCGGCTAAAATCAAAAAAAGCCTAACCAGATAAATGAAGAGACTGCAGTGAGAGGTCAATACAAAGCCCATGATGCTTTACAGCTAAAGGGTAAAGCAGCACTTATGGGGCTACTCATGTTTAGTGTCGTCATGGAAGTAGCTGAGGAACTGGACATGATGGTCTACATTCTTACAGATTTCGTCATCCTGTAAGTTGCTTCTATTCCTACACAGAAGCAAGCTCCTCAGAAGTGTGAATAACCCAAATGTTACTTCTCAAACAATAAAACGTCGAACTTGACGTCTTTCAATGTCTGGCTGAGATTATGGCACTTAGGGGAAAGGAGATCTGTGATCTTTGCTGGTTAAAACAAATGCAAGGGCAGGAGGTAAAAAAGGCAACGACAAAAAAGCAAAATCTTTGTGTTGAAAAACAGCTATTTGTTGTAAATTATGAAAAGGGAGTCCTCATAGTACTTTTAAAGTCCTTCTGTCCTATAAATATTTTAGTCAATGAGTGAAAAGTGTAAGAAGAGTGAGAATTTGAAATGGGCAGGCCTAGCCCACACACCTTTCTTAAATAATAGGTATATCTGAGCCACTTAGACCAATGCTGAATCAGATCCACTGAAAGGAAAGGAAGGAACGGGACTTGTACCATGGCGACTCTTCTTCCTTCCATGTTCAGCAAAAAGGCCAAGGTGGTCTTATGAGAGTGCTCAAATAACAATGGATATCTGTATCACAAGGACATACATTTCAACAGAGACGAAAGGAAAATCCAAGAAGGCTCTGAAGTCAAATCTGCCATTCAAAAAAAAAATTAACCTCAGCATGCACAAATCTTTTCTTAAAAAGTGTGGCCAAATTTTTATTGCAGAGATTCAGTCTTGAAGTAAGGTCTCGTAAAGTAGTGGTAAGTTAAAAATGCTCTTGAGTAAAAATGATACAATACTGGTCTATGAACTCTGGGAGAAGAAGAAAAGACTTTTTAAAATGTTCATCTCCAAACCTGTGCTTGAAGTGGACTTGAGAAGGTTGTTGGGCATGCAGCTATCTCTGGGCCTTTGTATGTAAAGGGTAAAAAGCCTTTTTGTAAACAAAACAAGTTTTTTGAATACTACATGTTGATAGCTCCATATACAGTGTCACAAAGTTTGTCATCATCCCTGGAGCATGTAATTAAAATGACAAGATCAAACTTGATTACAGCAGCGTTCTCGGTGCAAAGAAAAATAACACCATTTTTATAATAGATTAAATATTCCAAATATGTTTACCTAAACTTCCTTATGAGGGGGAAGAGAGAGACGCTGGAAGGAACAAATGAAAATTGCAAACATGTAGGAAATTTTAAGTAAGGTTTAGTTAGAGACTGAACAGTCTCTAAGGTTTCATTTCTTGGGTATTTAAAAGATATGCATATTAGTATAGGTGAAGTAATTTAAAAAATAAGTATGAGATGACGCTGGAAAAAACAATTTCATAAGGAGTGATGTGCATTTGTGCAAGTAAATGTAATGTATTTGAGTGTTTGTATGTGTGCACACAAAGGCCATCAGCCTCGTAAATTAGTTAAAGTTAATGGAGAATCAGGCATACAGAAATAATTAGTATACCATAAATTAATTCATGAGCTCTGTATCAACCCTGAAACTTAAAAACCAGAGCAGCCTGGTGTAATCAATCCCAGTTGCAAGGTAAAAGTTCTATATAAATTACAGAGATCCAGTAAGAAACCCGTGCAGATTCCAATGGTTCACTGTTATCCAACAGATGGCATGATGCTCAATTAAGGAGAGCCAACTAGTGGCCCAAATGGCTAATGAGAAAAGTTGGCATCCCTGAAAACTTCAGCAGCCTGCCTTGCCAGTAGAGCTGCACACACTCGGAGACAGAGTCCTTTGTTCCTAGATCTTACTGTAGGACAGCTGGCTCCAGTGATGTGCCACCTATTCATTATGCACAGGAATGAGGTCACAGGACCCAGGGAAGTGCTCAGAGCTGGAAGCTCTTATGAAGAGGGCATGTGGCATCTTCTCAAGGTGTTAGTTTCCTGCTAATGGAGTTCCAGCTGTGAGACTTGAATTTGTTCTGAGAGAACCTTAAACATCTTCCTGAGCTGGGAACTTAGGATAAGCAGCACTCTAGGTATCTGCCTGTTGTCTCGATCCTTGCAGGCCTTCAGCAGGAGCAAGATGCGCAAAGACTGTGTGTATGAAACTCTTCTGAGTCCTGAGGTTGCCCCACCTCCTTCTGCATTTCTAACTTAGAACTCTACGTGCCCAGTGGGACTGTCCAGACATGATTCTTCTCCTGCTTCCCTCAGGAGGCTGGGAACAAGCCAGGAAAATTCTCAGATATTTTATTTTCTCTGTGGGATAGCCATGTCCCAAAATACAATAACATAATTAATCAATTCCAGTACTCTTGGGCCTGCAGAATTCTTGGAATGTTTGCCATTGGAAATGTGATCATGCATAAATATACAGAGCTTGTTAATAAAAAGAAGGAAAGCAAAGTAAAAAAGGCACTATATTTTGCTGTGTTTTAAAGAATATACATTGTACATCCTAAGATAAAATTTGAATGTTCTTTTGAAACCTATTACTGAACAGTGTAACATACAGGTTTCTGCTAAGGAATGTTAGGTTTTCTAAGAGCTTGTTTAAAAATTATTCATAGTCTTCAGATTCCACTGTTATGTTATACGCAATCTATAATGAATTCCCATCTCTCAATATTATTTACAATATTTAACTAAGAAGATCTATGGCTATCCTCTTTGAAGGTTACTGAGACCTATTAATACCTATTTATAATTGCATTTTACATGCAATTTCCTGGAGGTTTAATTTCCAGTGTACTGCTAAATAAAATTAGATTCTTAGCCCTGCTTCAAAGACTTAATCTGAAAGTAAGTAAAACAAAAATGAATAAAACACTGCTTTGGTATTCCCTTATTCTCTCTCACACATAGACACTTTTTTAACTGAACTAATTAGGCAAAGCTGATAATATAAACACATTTCAACACCTGGAATTTCATTATTTTTATTTTATTCCTTTTTTTTCCCACTTGGTAGCTCTGGGACGTAGGAGCTAAGTCATCAGTAAGCAAATTCTGTGTGTGTTTGGTCTTGCAAACCTGAATTTTCACACTGTAGGCAGATGAAAGTCTTGGAAATACTGGTGTGCAATACAAGTAGATATTCTATCTATTTTGAAATTTGACCCCATAAGGAAGGGAAAGAGCAGGTGGCACAGAATGGAATTAATGACATCACTCATAACAAGAAGCATGAAATAAGATCCCTTGGATACAGTTATTAGCACCTGTCACCTTGTGCGTCTATGAAAGTGGATCTGTTTTCTGTTAGACATATTAATCATTGTAAACTGCTTTAGGCACAGTTACTAAAAGAGAAATCCTAGCTTTGTACTCAACAAGTGTTCTTGTAACATCACAGACTACAGAGCAGGGAGTTACGGATCTCTGTTGTACGGTAACTATTAAATATACAGTAGGAATTTCCTGCTTGGGGTCTTGGTGTTCTGAGTTATGCCCTCAGCCTCTTGGGTCCCTACAAAAGCTACTTGGCCTCATATTTTCACTATAGGTCACAAAAGAGCATTCTGCAAGGACAGCCAGACTAGGTCTGATTAACTGGTCTGTACAGAGCTATGTGTCAAGTTCAGCACCACCACCATCTCTTTTTTTTTGCCTACTTCTGCAACGATGATATCGAATTCCTTCCTTTTCCTACTTATTTAAGAACTTGTTCACATAGTCACAATACAAAATCTCTCATTTCATAAGTGATTTCCCTGGCAAAGAAATTTATTTTTATGGTATATGTCAGTAATCCACTTAATTAAATTTAGCAAGATGGAATCCCAGGGTGGCTCAAAGTCATCAAAACATACGTTGTTATAGCACTGTCCTGCCTCAGAAATCATACCAGTAGGGAGTGATCAGGAAACTAATTTGTCTGAGCAGTGATCCTCTTCAGTTTTGTCTTGTGGAGGTTTTTCTGTGGTGGGAAGCAAAGGATGCCATTTCATGTAGAGATTATTTAATGGAAAATGAACTACCTGCTGTGAGCAAGTTTCTCATTGATAAACCTCCATGGAGAAAGTCATGCCTGAAGGACTTAATGCTGACATTGGTTGTGTTGGTGAGCTCAGAAATAACACTTCCTTAAGGAAATGACAGCCTAGATGCTAGCAATAACTAAGGGTTTTTAATGGAGCTGGCAGCCGTTTCAGAGCAGAAATCTGGTTTAGGTGACAGAGGGGCTTAGATGATGCTGATGGTCTGTATACAAACAAAGTTTCGAAAAAAAATTATTTTCTGATAGATATGTGAGGGATCTATAACAGGTCAGTGCTGGAAAAAAAGGGTTGCTAGCCTTGAAACAGCATATCGCATTCTTCAAAAGGTTAAAAAATAGCAAACATTCTAGGCTATGAATAGTTTTACTCAACAGTTGTTAAAAACTAACAGAAAATTTAATCTCTGCTCTTCTCAATTTACTTTAACAATGAAATCCAAGACTGCCTCAATTTTTCCTGAATGAAGAAATTACATTACATATATCTTCTTCCTTTTATCAATTTCTTGCCAAGAATTGGGCTGAGAGAGGTAAAACACATCCTTTTAGGACTAGGATATTTGTAGAGTCCCTTTGTTCTGAAAGGATACTGTCAAACAATTGTTACAGAGGTAGAATATGTTCACAGCTACTCAATAGAATACATTGTGCTACCAGAAAGTTGAACGTGGCCTCTGAGTGTTCCTGCTTCAGCATCCCTGTCTGCAAAAATGAACATGTGTTGAGTTTTCAATGTTGTGAACCAAAGGCATCTGACAGACATTAGGAGAGTCAAGTCAGCAGAGAAGAGATGTCAAACAGCCCTGTATTAATTGTACATCATCAGATTTGTGGAGCTCGGTATTGATGGTACTGTGACTGCCTGATAACTTATACACGGTGCTGATGGGCAACAATGCACAAAATACCTTCTAGGGTGTAGGAACGTATTTATCTGAGTGTTTATACTCCTCCTGACACAGGTTCAAAAATAGGGCTAGTCCACCAACAGATTTGCAGAAATTAAATAACCTTGCACTTTGGCTAGTATGAAACACCTGGAAAGTAGCCCTGATGGCAGTCAGAGAGCACTTGCAATACAGTTTTGCTGCTAGAATATATACAAAAGATAGCATAAGAGGTCCAAAGATAATTCACACACACACATAAACCAGAATTTAAATAGTTCTTTGTAAGAGAGCACTTCATTTAATCTGTCACAAGTGTATGTTATTTCCTAGGGATTCAAAAAGTGGACTTCAACTGTTTACTTTACCTACAAGAAAGGTGATCATACCTCTCACTCAGAATCTCCTGAAATGAACTCAGATTAACATCTTATCACGGCAAATGAAAACTGAGCCAGAAATCCAGATGTCAGCCTGAATAAGCAGGGTGCTCATGAACCTGAGAAGTCATCAAATCTTGTCTGTCATGATCATAGAGAATAAGAACAGGATGAGAAAATCCCGAGGTGAGCCAGTAGTCACAGGCACAATGCTTCACCAGAAACTGAAAACATGAATGCTTAGAGAGCCGGGCTTTTTGGAACCAGAGTGCGATAAAGCATCCATGTAAAAGCAAATGAGTAACCAGAGTATGGGCACCCTGTTTTGGAAGACAGAAAGTTTACTAGCATAGGACTTGTTTAATTTACAAACCTAAGAACTGCCGAAGTTTTGTCTCTCAGCTGATTGGTTTACATCAGTTGGGGAAAATCATGATGATACTCTTCAGTTTTATATAAAATCTGTTTCCACTGTGAAATATCATAGAGTCATAAAGTGGTTTGGGGTTGAAGGCACTTTTGAAAGTCCGGTCCACTGCAATGATTAGGGACATCTTTCAACTATCTCAGGCTGCTCAGAGCCCTGTCCAACCTGACCTGATTCGTTTCAGAGATGGACCATCTACCACTACTCTGGGCAACCATTCTCAGTGTTTTATCACCTTAATTGTAAAATTAAAATATTTCTTCATTATATGTACTCTGAATCATCCCTCTTCCAGGTTAAAACCATTATCCCCTGTTTGATTGTTACAGGCACCTGCCCCCATCATTCTTATAAGCTCCCTATAAGTATGGAAAAGAGGAAAAAAGGTCTCCCCAGAATATATGCTTTGCCTTTACATCTCTATTGACCCAATAAAGTATGAAGAGGTATAGAAATCTCAAGTATCCCATTGATTAAATTTTGCAGGTTCAAGTACCTGCAGCTCAACAGTTGGCAAAACCCACTAAATCAATGCGATCTGTTCTGCAAGGCTGCAACTCTGGATGCTCCTATTGATCTAGCAAGATTTTCATTGGGCAATGCATCAAGGGACAACTGTTTGCCATGGAAGCACAACAGAATCCTCTGAGCAGGCTGGTCGTGCTCTAATCCTCCTACTCACATTACCACGAATACCCACAGATACAGGAACTGACTTCCACCAGCCCCTGTCCTGCCTGCCCATGGGACAAGTAACTGAACATTAATCGTGCAAAGGCTTATGCCAATTAATGGGGGAGGACTGCTATTGTCCCTGACTCATTTGGGTTGTCATGTGATGGAACATGCAGACAATCCCTGCATTATGATGGAATGTTCTCCTGTGTGAATTCAAATATATCATTTTTTTCTGTAATGTTTTGCAATTTTAATGCTATCATCTTTGGATCTTTTGGAGAAAAAAAAACAAGCAACTTTTCCCTCTTTTCTATTCAATGTGTTGCTGCTATCTAATCAGCCTGAGATTATTTCCTCTGATCCACTTCCTCACTCATGCGTCTGAGTCTTGTTTCCTTGCTTCTGCAGCTGCAAATATCAAAGAGGAGTCTTTCCCTATGTAAAGCACAGCTATGGAAAGATGGGGGAAGCATACGGTACTTGTAGTCACTCCTGCATAAATGGTACCAGTGCAATATACGTTCTCAGCATTAAGGAAACTGGATACACTTCTTACATTTTTGTTCAAATCCATCAGCTACCTAATTCTCAGCACTACAAAGTAACAGTGAATATGGATTAAGCTTTTGAGGGAGGAATAACGATTTGCATAAATAAAGTATGGGAAAGAGCCACCAAAGTAAACTTTAACAAGGAATATCCAGGATGGAAAACCATCTTGTGATGACCACAGTAGTGAAGCAACTGGGATAGATAGCACAAGAACATCTCCATCATTTGAAGCTGGAGGACAGGTCTTCCTTGAGAACAGGTTAGAGAAACCGCCATTAGGAGTGACCTAGATTTAACTGTTAAGCTGTTATGACGAACAGGGCGGACTAGAAGATCTCTTGAGATTCTTTCCAGTCCAGTGATCCTGTAATTCCTCCTTTCTTAGAATTTAGTAATTAATAAAATTAATTACTATTGCTTACTTGACCTTAGAGGCCTCCTTCCACATTTGTTTGTTCATGCATGGTCTGGTCACATACATCTCTGTAGCAATTACAAAAGTAATTGTACCTGTAATAGCCTGAAGGGGAGATTGATTGCGGTGTGTGTGAGTGGAGGTCAGAAAACTGGCTGAGACTCCTGCCCATTCTCCTGCCCTCCAGAGCTTTTTATTTTGATGTACTCTGATGCATTTTATAAAAATCCATTACTCTCATGCTCTGAAGCAGGAGCTTTGCCTCAGTCCCCTCCTTGATGTGTTACAATTCAAATTACAACACAATTCAAAATAAAGGATTAAGCAGATAGTTTAAATATGTGCTTCATCTCCTAACTAAAGGGCATGTGGTCTCCCAAAACCAGACCTAAATCAGCTCTGCAGTAAATTCAAGCCAAGACTGAAGCAAGCCTTCTGGCTGCAAAAACTGCAAGAGATTGCCTGTATCACTCTCAGCTGTAAGCACAGAGCCTGTTCTCTGCTAGTGCAGCCTGATCCTTGCGTGCTGGGGTTTTTCTGTTTGGCTTTTTATTTTGTAAAACAGCAAATTTCAGCTGACATCACTATTAAAAAATTGTCTTTTGTGTGACTGGAGTGAATGTTATGTTATAATCTGTCATGGCTACCCATAACCTCAAATCTCGTTTTGGAGTTGTTAGTTACTCCTTCTCAGAAGCTGGTGATGGTTGTGCTTGACAGCAGGTGCTCTAAAGTTTTGAAGGGTTAAGTGACCCTAACTTTCATTATTTGCTCATAATCATGTTCAAAACTTATGAATTTTGAAATAGAGATTCAACAGTTAACGGTGAATGAAAAGTTGCTCAGAGGAATATTCACTTTGAAAACAGAATTCCTGTGTTGGTTTGCTACATTCCATGCATGAGGAAGGGCGGTCCTTTATAATTTTTGGCTGTAATTGTTCTTAAGTGTTGCACTAATTCAAACAATATAATTACACAAAGGATAAGATCAAGAATTCTATTTTTATTTCAGACAATTCTTGGTCTCTATCTGAAAATAACTAATCAGTTTAAAAAAACCCAACAAAACAAAAAACCCAACCAAACAATCTTACTTATGATATTTTTAAAACTTAAACCCTACTTTGTACCTTCTCCTCTGTATCTTCTGCAATCTATTTGTAGTTTGACTGCCCTTTACTTTTATTTTGGCTAGCACACTTGATTTCTTATGCTTTTAAACAGATTGTCATGAGTACAAATATGCAAACTGATTACTGGAAAAGAAATATGATTTTGCTATGGAAACACATAGCGTCTTTTTGTTCCATGGAAAAATTATGTAGAATAATTCACCTTTCAGACTAAGAAACATGCTGAGCATACTTAAAGATTCATCTAAACCGCAGAATCTGTAGTCCAAAGACTTTAGAGCAGATGTATTAAATTCTTTTTAAAAATCTACTCTAGAAATATTTTTAAGACTAATCACCAACCATAGGACCAAATCTTACAAAGATAAAGCATCAGACTAAAACTCCAGGAAGAAGGGCATAGCAAAACCTCTCTCGATTATTTTTGATCTTGGAAATCTGGAGAGGTTCCCATCTGACTGGAAGCTGGCGAACATTGTCCCAGTTTTCAAGAAGGGCAAGAAGGAGGACCCCAGAAACTACTGTCAGTCTCACTTCAGTGCCTGCTAAAGTTATGCAGAAGATCATTCTGGGAGGTATTGAAAAACACCTGAGAGACAACGCAGTCATTGGTCACAGCCAGCACAGCTTCATGAGAGGAAAGTCCTGCTTATCAAACCTGATTTTTATTTTATAACAAGGTAACTAGTCTAGTTGATCAGGGAAAGCCAGCTGATGTGATCTTCTTGGATTTCAGTACAGCTTTCAGTACTGTCTCTCAGGGTATTCTTCTGAACAAAATGTCCACTACACAGCTGGATAAGCACCTCTTTTGATGGGTGAGCAAGTGGCTCGTGGGGTGGGCACAAAGATTGACAGTGAATGGGGTGATATCACATTGGTGACCTGTCACTAGTGGGGTTCTGCAGGGCTCCATCCTTGGCCCTGTGCTCTTCAACATCTTCATAAATAACTTAGACACAGGGCTAGAAGGGATACTAAAGAAGTTTGCAGATGATACAAAACTGGGAGGAGCTGTTGGGTCCCTCAAAGGCAGAGGCCCTGCAGAGAGACCTTGAGAAATTAGATGGCTGGGCAATCACCAACCATGTGAAGTTCAACAAGGGAAGGTGCCAGATTCTGCATCTGAGATGGGACAGCTCTGGATGTACAAACAGACTGGGAAATGAGATGCTGGAAAGCAGCCCTGGGGAAAGGGACCTGGGTGTCCTGATCTGTGGCAAGTTGAANACCTGGGTGTCCTGATCTGTGGCAAGTTGAACATGAGTCAGCAGTGCCCTGGCAGCCAGGAGGGCCAACGATGTCCTGGGGGGCATCAGGCACAGCATCGCCAGCCGGGCAAGGGAGGGGATTGTCCTGCTCTGCTCTGCACTGGGGCAGCCTCACCTCGAGTGCTGGGGGCAGTTTTGGGTGTCACAATATAAAAAAGACATTAAACTACTAGAGAGTGTCCAGAGGAGGGCAGCAAAAATGGTGAAGGGCATCGAGGGCAAGCCGTATCAGGATTGGCTGAGCTCACTTGGTCTGTTCAGCCTGCAGAAGAGGAGACTGAGGGGAGATCTCAGGGCAGTTACAACTTCCTCATGAGGGGAAGAGGAGGGACAGGCACTGATCTCTTCTCTGTGGTGACCAGTGACAGGAGCTGAGGGAATGGCCTGAAGTTGTGTCAGGGGAGGTTTAGGTTGGATATCAGAAAAGGTTCTTCACCCAGAGGGTGTTTGGGCACTGGAACCGGCTCCCCAGGGAAGTGGTCACAGCACCAGCCTGACAGAGTTCAAGAAGTGTTTGGGCAATGCTTTCAGGCACATGGTGTGACTCCTGGGATAGTGTTGTGCAACAGCAGGAGCTGGACTCAATGATCCCATAGAGTCCCTTCCAACTCAGCTTATTCTGTGATTCTGTGAAATAAAGGGTAAGTAGCAGCTATTTATGGCCAAAATTGAAATCCTAAAACTTTTGGGTTTTTGATTTCTGCTATTGGAAATACAAAAACTCTGTAACTGACCGTGTTTGTTTTTCCTATAGTACTTCCTAGTTCTTTACATTTTTGCTTCTTGGCATGTCCCGATATGCCTCAGCATCAACACATCTGAACAGTTCAGAATGTAGCTAACACAAAAGACTAATGTTCCTCTAAATGTCTTAGGACTTGCTGAAGTCGATGCAATCTGAGATCTGCAAATGCGCAAGAGAAGGCTCCTTGCAGTGGATTCTTTTTCCTCATAGGTACAGGAGGAGACAAAAAACCTCTCCCTTCATCCTTTTTACATTTCTTTTATTTTTTTAAGTTCTCAGAGCAAGTGTCAGAGACCTAGGTCTGTTTCATTCGTGTACATAGCATGGTATTGAAGGCATTCTACTGCTCATTGCATGCCCCCAAAAGATGTTTGAAGCATTAGCCAGAGTAGACTGGAAAACAACCCTTGCTGAAACTATCTTATTTTGTGGAAACATTCAAAATTTTTTGGCCAAAATAAAAAAAATCTCTAACATTCAGTACTCGTGGGAGAAGAGGACCTGGTCTCTTGTCTGTGTTTGATTGGCAGTATTTTATTCTGTGAAATGTTGTAAGTTACCTCTATTGAAAGGATTGCAACTGACTCCTGTCTTTTCCCAGTGAGTTTCCTAAATATATAACACAAGATGTTCCTGTTGTCTCCGGATCAGTAAGAGTTCAGTGTGTACAAGTTCATGGTGAACTAGTGACAACAGAAAGGGAATACAGCTCTCCTGACCAACCCTGCCCACTCCTTCACACAACACCAATGCACTAAACCGCAGACAGAAATATGAGTGTGAGATTGCAGGGAGGACGGAAACCAGATTGGCTTTCCCATATATGAATGATTGAAATGAGAGAGGGTAGGGAAGAGTGGTCAGGACTATAACAGCTTGTCATGTTCCAACGAGCTCTTTTGAAAATAAAAGAGCTTGTTTATTTCAAGCTTGTATGGCCTGCTTTAAGGGGTCATAGTATAGTGGTCAGGACCTTTCTAAGACCCTGAGTCAGTCATCAAGGACATGGAGTAGAATCCAAGTAATAACATTATTTTTTAGTATTTTCCAGCTGACTACTACTGGGGTGCAATCTCTGAGACTGGAGCCCACTCTGGGCTGGCCATTTCTCCCATGCACTGCTTAAGCAACACATGGCTGTGAGTACTGACTGCTCCACTGCCAGCCAGTTGCAATGATGTCCTTTGATTGCAGTCTTTAAACCTGAATCAGGAAAGAAGTTCTGTTCAATGATATCCGTATTCTTCTGGAGAAAAATATGACATCAGGAAATGTGAAAAAAAAAAGCAAACTGGAATTTTTTTTCTATTCTTTCATTCCCGTTCCTCGACTTAGAGTTCTGAAACAACTGCTAATTGAAATTTCTTATCCTTTTGTAAGCTCTGTGTGTGAATTTGTTTCTAACAGATAAGCTAAACCTCTGGGCAACTGTTGGTATAAGCATGTCAGTGTTCTCTAGAGGTGCACAAAGTTCTGTGCTCTTGGAGGCAATCATAGATTACAGTGGTGTTAATCTAAATATGAAGGAAGATCCTCAAGTGACAATTTATACACTTGCATCTCTATGAATGCATGCCTGTCATCTAGGATCTACCTCCTGTCTTATTTATGATCACTGGTATGTTGCAGTGCTAGGTGTTG